>CM077165.1:46924994-47024525 GCA_039583875.1 Platanthera guangdongensis
AGCTTCAGTGATACTCATGTTGTTTCCTTGTTTGAAGGTTATATTATTTCTTGTAAGTGGAATTGTTATTCAGTGGAATGAAGACTTTCAAGTGGTATACCTTCAGTGGTATCATATTCACGTACTGTCCAGACTGGTATAAACTAGAATGACTATCGAGAAGTATGATGGATGATGCTTCAATTGAGGGGGAGCAAGTCCAGCACTTACAGAGGTAGATTCAAGTTGTATCTGTAGAGAAGGAGCAGTACACCTCCAGCAATTTCAAGTGGTTCAACTGCTATAAGAGTTGCTTATCTGTACTCATAAAGTGGGAGCAGATAATCAGAGCCTCCCATACTATTTACAGAAGTCAAACAGGCGGAGGAGAGAAGGATACAAATGAAAAGGATACAAGAGGTATCAGAAAAACTATGAGAAGGAAATGATTAATATGATCAAGCTAGGTAAAAGCAATTCAGGGGGAGCAGTGTGATGATGATCACCCTGCAGGCAAGGAAAGTGTGGTAACTATAACTTGTTTCTCTTATTATATGTTCTCTAAGTTTTGGTTATTGCTGCATATGTTAGTGTATGTCATTGATGTCACAACCCGTATTTTCTCTGAATTAAAATGTATAATATAGTAAGAGAAAACACATGTCGTGATGTCACGTCGTGTAGGGGATAACTGCGACGTTCAACCAAACACCAATCCTAACATAGTTTATGAAAATACCAAGAATGATGTGACAAAATCATGTTTTAAGTTTAGTTTTGGATGGTTGTATCCCTCAGTTCAGTGGATCAACTTGTCCCCAAGTGAAATTATAGTTATAAGCTGCGGAAAATAGTTGTTTATATTATTTGACATCCTACATGAGCAAAAACATCCATATAGGACAACTCATGGTATACAAGACTCTATATTTAGTATAAGTATAGAAATTAGTTTGTAAGTTCAAAAACAAATATAGTGACCTTTACTTTTAGAAAAATGATATGCATGAGATAGAAGTAATATTTTTATAATTTAAAAAATCTAACATGCAACCAAGCAAAAAAAACCTTTCTATAGAGCAAGTAAAAACCAACGAATCACAAAAAAGGCTTAGCAATTAGCAAGTACTAACATTAAACAAAATCATGTGGGCGTCAACAACTAGACACGAACCCACCAAAATTATGTATGTCTGAACTAAAGGACAAAACAAACAACTACCTCACAACCGATAAGGAAAAGACAGTGCAGAACACCAGCCAAAAACCAAAACTCTTAGCCGCTCAACCGGCTACTTCTCCAAACCTGAGGCATTCATAAGAAAAGAATACCTCAGCAAGATTATACAAGTGGTGATCAAAGATAAAAGGTTAGCAATAAGCCAAATATGAATAAGCGTTACAAACCCAAATATAAGGAAGCTACAGAACACAAAAAGATAGCTATAGACAGTGATAAAAGTTTTAACTTATAAAGTCCAAGAGTAAGGGAATTTCACAAGTGTCAAGCAACGCCATTGTTGGGAGTACCTGCCAGAGTAAGCAGAGCAAATATATCTATATAATACAAGGAAAAAGACTTAACAATTATACTCATATGAATCATTAACACTGGAAGGAAATGGTCCTGAGTCAGTGTCCACATAGTCCAACACGAACTTACAGATCTCCAAAACTTTTCAATGAGGTACTATGGTGGTGGGCAACATTGTCAAACACAACTAGACGGTTCCAATTGAATAAACGGGATACTAGAGTGGTGGCTTCAATACCAGCTCAACCATCAATCCGAAACATTTTAACAAGTTCTGTGACGATGGCCTCTTTGTCCAACTTAACCCCACAGTCCAAAGAATATCTCCAGCTGTGTAATGATTTACAATTTGCACTAGGTTGGGGGTCTGGTATCCACTACCAACCAAAGGCCCACACTTATCATCCATAAACACCAATAACCTCAACTAAGCCATAGGAACTCTCCTTTGACATAAAGGAAGAAAGTTCCCACGAAAAATCATTCTAAGCCATATCCCGACGAATTCCACTTAATTTGGCGGCGAGAAATTTCTAAGCATAAGCTGATTCGTCGAGTATACTTGACGAATACAATAGAAACACAACGAATCCCCTAAAATACTAAGTCCATGGAAAAGCGTCGAGTACACTCGATGTCGTGTTGAGTGCATTCAACGCACATCAACACCAAGCCAGATAACTAAACGAATTCACCTACACTCAATGCCGTGTTGAATCCACTCAACGCCCCATTGAGTCCACTCAACGCTTTAGACTTATATCCAAAACTACTCAATGCCAAGGTACACTCAAAGCTGTCTCATACAACGCAGTGTTGAGTGCATTCAGCGCACTCAAAGCTTTTTACTTATTCTCACAGACACTCAACGCCACTTCAACGCAAGGCTTTCCACTCAACGCCACTGGCATTACTTGACAAATTCGTCGAGTTTACTCGACGAATCTAACTTAGGCTCAAGGATCCCTCAACACTCTCAACTCCATGCCTAATCCACTCAACGCCAAGCCTCATACCGACGATTTTAACTTAGTCTATTACATCACTCAATGCCAAGCTGATATTCTTCGACTCAACGCTTATTACTCAACGAATTGGACTTAACTCAATGTCAAGCATTACCTGACGAATTTACCTCAAATACTCGAGACGAATTTGACTTTTGCTCCTACTGATACTCGTCGAATTTTACTAAGACTAATTACAAACTATATCTCATGAATTTTATTCCCTTTTATACGACGAATTTTCCTTAGATTAACTTGACATAAAAACTTGACAGGTTTTGCCTGGACTAATAGTCAAATAGGACAAAATTACATTGGATTAGCAATTATACAATGAAAATTAGACTTGAAATACTTGTTATACCATGAAAGGAAATTGGCTTAAACATACTGTTCTAAACTCGACAAATTACCCTAGTACAATAGCAAAAACCCGACGTATAACCTAATGAAATTAATACTTTCATCAACAAGTTTTACTCAGCTCTACCACAAGATTGACTAAGTAATTCATGGCCGGAAAAAAACTATATGGTCTAGCAGATCGGCAAAGGCCCAACCTGACGTTACCCTCCTCCTATAACCCGGGAGAAGAGAAAGGTACTGAATCATACAAAAGGGAAGAAAGAATTTTGGCAAGGGGAAGAAGTCGCCACTTTGCTCGATCCGACCAAAAAACCGGCCACACAACGCTCCTCCTCACGAGTTTTGCTGCAAGAACGCCTAAGCAACAAAACCTGAAACTTTTCGAGATAAAAGAAGGTCAAAACCGCATACCTTAATCCTTAAAATCCAAGAAACTGGAAAAACTCACCGTAGAAGCGTAGATCGCAGTGAAAGCAATCTGAATCTACCCTCCAACAACGGTTTCGTGCACCAGAGCTCCTAAAATCGACGGTCAAAGGACCTCCAAAGACCGCCTCTTTTCTCTTTTGCAAAATAGTCGGCGGTTTTAGGAAGAAGACATGAATAGGGTTTACGTCTAATCGGAGGCTATTTATATGGAATTGATAATATAATATAATATATATTATTATTATCATTAAAACGTCCACATGACCAAAACATGCATTAACTTGGATTTTTACAAGTATCGCACTGTAGCTAAATATCGACGCTACAAATCAACGACAAAGTCAGAACTAAGATCCGACAAACCAAACTCGTGTAAAAATATCTCGAAGTCAAATCTCCACCATTCCCAAAAAAGGCTCCACCATTTTCGAAAATGAACCCCAGCTCGCATGGGAATATCAAAAGTCACAAGAAATTAACCATGCTAACATTCTATGTTAAAACCCAGGTACTAATGAGCAAAAAGCCACGCTCCAACAATGGCACCCGTTAAACAAGCATCAAAGTAATGCCCCAACGTCAAAATACGTCACTAAAGGAATTTATGTAAACCTTGGAAAATCAGGGGCGTTACACCCACTCCCCCTAAAAAGAAGTTTCGTTATGAAACTTGACATAAAAAGGATCAAATCCAAAACAGAAGAAAGGTAACCAAATGCTAACAAGAAAAAACACTTACCAAAAAGCAATTGGAGAACAGATGAGGAGAGCCTCCATAATAGTTGACTCCAACTCTCAAGTCGCGCTCTCCACGTCTGGTTCCTTCACAAAACTTTAAACCACGGGTATTGCCTTCCTTCGCAATACCCGATCTTGAGTATCTAAAACACGAACAGGCACTTCCGCATAGGAAATATTAGGCTCCAACAAGGCACAACATCAAGAATCTACGGTCGCTAAGAACACACTTCCACAACTGGCTTACGTGAAAAACATCATGCACACCAGGAAAATTTGCTGGCAAATCCAACCTATAAGTGATGCACCAATTCGCTCAACAACTTTAAAAGGTCCACCTACCTAGGGTCCAACTTATGGTTCTACCAAACCTCTTACACCATACATCAGGAAAACCTTAAGAAAAACCGTCCCCAACAGCAAATTCCAAATCAGTCCTTCGACGATTAGCGTTCTTTTCATAACTCTCCTGAGCTATTCAAAGCTTCTCTCGAATATGCTTAACAGAAATATCCATTTCTAATAAGGCTTCTGGGCCCAACAATGGCCTTTCACCAACCTCAGCACAAAATAAGGGAGTTCTGCAACGTCTCCCATGTAAAGCCTAAAATGGGTCATCTGCAAACTCTCTTGAAAACTATTATTGTACGCAAATTCCATCAATCTCAAATGCTCGTCCCATGCTCCTCCATGTACCAAAATATAACAACTGATTATATCCTCTACGATCTGATTACTCTCTCCGTCTGACCATTTATATGTGGAAGATAGGCGATGGAATACCTCAAATTGGTATCCAGCCCTTCCTGTAAGCTTTTCCAAAAGCGAGACGTAAACCTGGAGTCTCGATCTGATATAATACTAACAGGAACTCCACGTAATCTGATGACCTCATCCAAGTATAACTTAGCTATTTTCTTCATGGAGTAGTCTATCTTGAACAGAATGAAGTGTGCCCACTTCATCAGTCTGGTGTAACATCCTATGACTTCTATACCCTAGGATGGTTTTGTCATGACTGGGAGCATGACAAAACATTGGGAATCATTAAAGGGTCTAGTGACACCCATCGTATAGCCCTAATAGTACGGGCTAAGAGTCGAGCCGAGCTCGACAAAACCATCGAGCACAGCTCGATGAAATTGTCGAGCCGAGCTCGACGAAATCATCGAGCCGAGCTCGACGAAATCGTCGAGCTGAGCTCGACGAAATCGTCGAGCAGAGCTCGATGAAAATGTCGAGCAGACCAGTAGCATGTGGGAGAAGAAAATGGGTGGCCGTAGATGAAGCAATTGTAGGCTTTGGAGGGAGAATGGTGGTCGGATCAACTCTCCAAGGAGTAGAGAGAAAATATCGACTTGAGGCAAGTTTTCCCGCTCCGAGGGGCAGAAATGGCGGGCTAGATCAGACTTTTCTCCATTGGAATGATGAAATATGCGTCTTAAATAGAAAAATCAGAAATAATGGTCACGCATTGTTTGGCGCACGACCATGTGTAACCCGTGCGATATTAACTTTCAGAACAATCCTGCGGAAGGAGAAGCGTTGACCCGTATGTTTTACTCGTGCTCGGATATTTCCGCTCGTGCATGAAGCAAATCGCACGGGTAACAATAGAAAGCTGGAATTTGAGGCAAGCAGGTGGAACCGTGCATTTTACACGAGCACGGGCGCTTCCGCCCGTGCGTGAACAAATCGCACGATTAACCACAGATTGGTACAAATAAGAAAGTTATAGGAAAATCGTGATTTTCCTTCGCGCACGATTCTGAAGAAATCGTGCGTTAACCATGCGTGAAGATCGTCGAGCACAGCTCGATGAAATTCGTCGAGCTCCACTCGACAATTTCCAATACAATCAAAATGCACAATCAAGAAGAAACGTGTGCTAAGAAAACCCACGACCGTGCATTTCCATAAACTTGAATTCCAGACTTGGGGGAAAACGCACCACCTGCATTCAAACAAATAAATCAAAATAGGACCCTCCAGCAATGCAGAAATGCAACAAAAGCAACTAGAAAGAGCCCCTAGGGAGCACCATGTGCTTACCCCCAACAACAGAATGCGCAATTGCACACCCTTGGGCCAAAACATTGCACAAAATGGTCATATATCGGTCGATGCAAATATAACCGAATACCGGTTGAAATGCGGTGCATGAGTGCGAAAACAAGCATAGATGAGTCCGAAAAACCCTATAAATATCGGATTCATCAATCAAAAAGGAGAGATATCAGGCTCAAATGAGCCTGATCCAGTGAGCTTTTTCCAAAGACTTTTCGGGTTTTTCTCACCTCTCGGGTTCGCCAGAAACAGCTTCTCCGGTGGCCGTACCGCCGTCTGGCGATAGCCACCACCTCAACGAAGGTGGTGGTGGCAGTGGCGGTGGTCGGCCGGGGAGATGGTCGGGTGGGCGGCGGTTGTGCTTGGAAATGGCCCTGGGATGGGACAATTAGGTATGTCGGCTCAAGCTAGAAGATGAACAGATGCCGTCAAATCTGCTTTAAGATTTGTGTTGTCAGCTAATTTGGAGTTCAGGTCAGAACACATCACTCATTTTGGTGTAGTCTATACTTAGAGCTAGTCATAGATTAAAATGAGTGCCCCTACTTAACAACATGTCCAAATGACCTGAAATTTTGACAGGGAGTCAATCTTATCTATACCCAGGACATATCCAAAAATGAGAATTTTTGAAGAAAATGTTTCTATAGTTTTGGTAAAAATTTAATAATCCTATTATTGTTTAATTAAGGGTCCTAATTACAACACCAACCCCCAAAATTTTGGTGGATGGTCTTAGGGGTCACCATTAGTCACTAGTTAAAATTTCACCCCTTTTGAGTATGATTTGACTGGGTTTTGATGTGACTAAAGTTTCGGCCCTTAAGGTGAGTTTAGGGTTTAGGATTCTTGGGGCTTGGAGGGTCCAATCCTCACCCAAATTGGTTGGGGCTCTGTCCAAAGTCCCAAGGTCAGTAGGGTCACCCTCTCTGAGAGTTTGGAATGAGTTAGGGTGGTTGAGACCTAGTGCCCTAGTTCAAGCCTTGGATTGAGCTTGTTAGGGTTTGTGAAGGACCTAGGGTGTTTAGGCTTTGTTTGTGCTTGGGGTTTACCCAATGGGTTTCTACGGTGGAGTAATGCCCTAGGAAGGAATTTGGTATTATTTTGACATATGCACTCCGCTTAAATCACTTGGAAATTATTTATGTCTATACACCTTAAGGAATAAATAAAGGGTCTTATGACCTTGGATGCTTAAGAAATTTTGGTAGAAGTAATTTTATAGTACTATTGACCTCTAAGATTTATTATATGATGTTTAGAAAAGAGTAGCTCATACTTGTAGGTATAATCTTCAGCTTGCCTTTTTTGATGATTTTGAAATAACCATGGTTAGATTAACTTAGAATGATATGAAACTCTGTCAAGGTTAATTAAATATCATTTAGAGGCACTAGTAAATTATTTGGATCATTTGGGAATTTTCTCTTAGTACTTCAGGGGTAAAGTAAACTAGTGCACCATATTTTGATAAATAGATAATAAATAGTATACCTTGCTCTAAATTTGTGTTACTTGTCCAGAGAACTTTTTATGTCATAATGAAGTTTAAAAATTTATGACATATCATTTAGATGAGTTTATAAGAAGTTGCTTCACAATGTGCACTTTAATGAAATTATTTGAAGTATTTTTATACATGGCTCACTGACCTTGGAGTTGCATGAAACTTAGTCAGTAGTGTTTTATGATTATTATAAGGCTCTGGAAATTTTTATATAATTTCTGGACAATACTTTATGGTACTTCCTTCATTATCTAAAATTATTTGAATTACCTTGAATTAATTATTTAGAGGTCATTACATGTATATAAATCTGTGAAATTTCATATATACTGATATATTGCTGTCATATAGTGTGCATAATGTTTGGTGGCCATAGCTTAAGGAAATCTAGTACTTCATGATCAAAATTACCCATGGCCTAATATTTGGGAAAATCCAATAAATGCTAAATTAATTAGGAAAATTACAAGTCTTTGGATTTAGGCTAAATTTATCATGATAGATCCACAATAATTATCTTAGAGAATTTGGAAGAAAATTTGGAGTACCTCCTATCATGTACATCATATAGCTTAGGTTGGTCTGCATTTAGTAAAATTGCAGAATTAGTGATAATATGTGGAATGGACAAAGGGAGATGGGGCTATTGGTTTAATGATCTTGGTAAAGTGAAAAAGAAAAAGAGAACTTCATTAGAAGTCATGATGAGTAAAGTGATGGGTTGACTAGTGCTAAGAGGTGCTCGGGATCGACGAAAGATCGTCTTTCCTGTAGAGAGAAAGTCGAAATACACTAGGACTAGATCTAGTATAATATTAAAAGGGATCGGGAATTGGGTATTAACCAATAATAAATAAGTACCTTGCAAAATGGAGCTTTGGGCTTCAGCCCACTGTAGTTCCTAGTGCCCTCGAGAGCCCTTCACGGGGAATGCCTTGGGCAGTCCAAGATTAACGTAAGCCGCGGGAATAAATGGAATGGAAGAGTAATTAGAAATACTTTAGGGTTACACTTACACTCACACTCCCCAGTATTGTGGGAGTTAGGTTGGGTTTCACGAGCGGTAGGCTCGGTGGTTTAGTGATGGGCAGGTTAGCCCGGCGAGCTGGTGGCTCGTTAGGTGGTCTGACGGACAGGTTAGTCTAGGGAGCCTATGGCTCGGAAGTTCTGGTTTGAATGTGCATAACATAAGGTGGTTGGTCTTTGTTACTTGACGGTCATTCACGCCGATGTCGGTATGATGACTCGGCGAGTGTGGTTCACACATTGCAAAGGAAAGACTGGTGGATTTGCCAGCATGATACACAGAGGCTCTGTGGTGTGTTCTTCACGCTGAGGTATACAAGGGTCTAGGTTGGGTGTCGTGAACGCCGGCCTAGTAGTGGGGTGGCCCGACCCACTGCCTCCGTTTGCCACAGTGCGAGGTACCTGTGAGTTTAGCTAACTCCAAAATGGGGGAATTAAAGGTCTGTACGCATAGAGTCGTGTGCGCGAGTTTCACTTGTGTGAACATAACATTACATGCATATCAAGCACTACACTCATATTTGCATAGTTGCCTTAGTATTTTGACTAACGGTCGGTGTACCATTATTTTTCAGGGGTTCCGGATGGGAGATAGGTAGCAGTTAGAGAGACAGCACCAGCAGGGCACAATGCACATGGAGGTGCGCCAGTCTAACATGGGAGCACCCGCTACTGGCTCATTAGTGTTTAGTTTTGTTAGCTTACGCGAGTCACCTTATAGTGAGTATTCTGATGTACTGGGCATAAGCCCGTTTACCTTTCTATTCATCTTTTTTCGTTACTCTTTTATTCTAGGACATGGTGTGATTCATGCTTATAACTTATATGTGATATGTTTTGTGGACTTGGCACTTACTGTGTTCTTTCAAAAGCTTCCACATCTTTGGTGATTCTGTGTGCCGGCAGGGTTGGCATCTCATAGTGATGAGCTTTCGAGCGAAGGTGTCACCACGAAACGGCGATTCTGGGTGTACGGGACCGCAGCGTAGCAAAAAAAAAAGGGGGTCTTACAAACTTGTATCAGAGGCAACCTCGATCCGAAGAAAAAGAAGTCCACAAACCCTGGGCCACCCCGCACGAGCTTAGTTTGGGGACAAACTAGCAGCGAAAGAAATGGTGTGCCCATAAAGGGAAATCACATGCAAAAGTCTCATCTCTTTCCTTCCTTTCCCTTAATGTCTAACATTTGGTATTCTCCTTTGTAGCCTGCAACGAACCCTACTCCCCAGCTGGGGGCATTTCAGGCTCAGAACATGATTCCATCCCCGCCAGCTCCGACTTTGTTCCAGTAGACAGAGATAGGACAGACTTTGACTGCTATTCTGGAGGCCTTCAGGGCTCAACAGGCTCTGGCTACTCAGCCAAATCCCGGGGTAAACTGGTTGAGTGTATTCCGGGGGCTATCTCCCCCATCCTATCTCGGGACGTAAACTGCAGTTCATATGGAGGAGTGGCTGGACATCAATTACGAGATGCTGGCCGGTATTATATGCCTATCATAGGAGGCTGTGACTTTTGTAGTGTCATGTTTGGAGTCGCATGCGAAGAGGTTGTGGAAGTCGCTGCTGGACACCACCCTTGCTAGAGTGGATATTGCAGACATTTCCTGGAAGGAGTTCAGGGCAGCCCTACTAGAGCATTTTGTGCCTTAGTCAGCGAGAGATGAGTTGGAGGATAGGTTCCTGCGGTTGAGGCAGGTAAGCAGCACAGTTTTGGAGTACTATCGAGAGTTTACTCATTTAGCTCGCTTTGCTGATTCATGCCAGCTGAATGATGTGGGCTACGCGAAGAGTTTCTACAAGGGACTTCACAACGACACAAGGTAGGCCATCCTCTTCATCTCTGGTGGGAGTTTGGCCAAGATCTTGGAGATGTATAAGAAACTGGAGGCAGACCAGCTTGTTGTTCAGTGCCGGAAGAGATCGTCCAATGACGCTGTGATCGGCAGTAGGAGAGACCCATCGATAGGTCGAGTTATTGAGGAAAAGAGGAACGGGGATCAGCCCCGTCAGGAGGGCAGGCAGGAGCAGAGAACCCCGGTGGTGTTGGCTCCTCGGCCACTACAGATGAGGGAGATGCCAAGGACAGTGGAGGAGCCACCGACATGTTATCGGTGCAACCAGCCGGGGCACATTCGGAGGAACTGCCCTATGAGGGGGCACCATTACCAGCACTCCAGGAGGCCCCACCTGCTTGGTAGTTTGGTTGGCAGGGACGTGGCCGGGGCCATGGATTTTAGGGGAGAGAGCGCAGGCAGGATAGGGGGCAGGTTTATGCCTTGGATCTGGCACAGCCCCGGGACCCGGAGAGGGTAATAGCAGGTACATCAATTTTTTTCTTTTAAAAGTTCTTTTCTTTCTAAGATGAGACTGTGTAGATTTGAAACTGTTTAATTGCTATGTAAGAATCTTGAACTAGATAACTAAGATTACTATAATAAACCCAGGAGTAGTGTTGGTGTGTGGCAAGCCTGCCCACACTCTCTTCGACATGGGGGAATCACACAATTTCGTCTCAGAGGACTTCATCGAGAAGCTGGAGGGTGTTAGATTTTATGAGGGAGTTACCAGGAGGGTGCGGCTCCCCAATGGGATGGTGATCCTTGAAGCCCAGGCAACGACCCTGAGCTTGTTGGACTTCGATCTCGTTCTGGGTATGGCATGGCTCACCCAGCACCACGCTCAGATTAACTGCCTGACAAGGAGGGTTGTACTCAGATGTGGCGATGTTTATGCGATGTTAGAAGGTATTGCTCCTGTTTCCTGCCTCTTTCTCTCTTCTATTCAGGTCGTTAAGGCCCACCTGCAGGGAGGCGAGGTTTAACAGGTGTTGTTCGAGATGGCTGAGGTCAAGGGCTCCATTGCTGATATTCCGGTGGTTCGAGACTTTGCTGATGTATTCGCAGAGAAGCTGTCGAGGTTACCACCGCATTGGGAGCAGTATTTCCAGATTCAGCTCGTGTCAGGGGTTAAGTCGTTATCGATAGCACACTACCATGTTGCCCCGAAGGAGCTGGTAAAGTTTCAGAGCCAGTTATAGGAGTTATTAGAAGCAGGATTTGTCAGGCTGAGCTCCTCGCCTTGGGGAGCTCCAGTTTTATTCGTGAAGAAGAAGGACGACATGATCCTCTTATGCATTGTTTACAGAACCCTGAATAGGCTTACGGTCCGAAACACATATCCCCTTCCCAGGATTGACGATCTGTTTGACCAGTTGGAGGGAGCTTATTGGTTTTTGAAGTTGGATCTGCGATCAGGATATTACCAGCTACGTATATAGGAGGAGGACATTCCGAAGACAGCCTTTAGCAACAGATATGGGTTATTTGAGTTCACAGTGATGCCCTTCGGCCTAACAAATGCCCCATCCGGATTCATGAGCTTGATGAACCGGGTATTCGAGGATTACCTTGACATTTTCATCATAGTTTTTATAGATGACATCCTCATCTATTCAAGGACTAATGAGGAGCTTGCTTGCCACCTGGCACTAACCTTGGAGAAGCTCCGGGAGCACAAGTTGTTTGCGATGTTCAGCAAGTGCCAGTTCTGGTTGAAGGAGGTGGCCTTTCTGGGCTATATTATCAGTGGAGCAGGTTTAGCAGTGGATCTGGCAAAGGTTCAGGCAGTTCGAGATTGGCCACCTCTGAAGATAGCCACCGATGTGAGGAGTTTTCTAGGACTTTCCGGCTATTACCATAAGTTAGTAGAGGGGTTCTCCCGGATTGATCTCCCGCTCACATCCCTGACAAAGAAGGAGACCCCGTTCGTTTGGACACCACGTGCGAGGCTGCTTTCCAGGAACTGAAGGGTCGGCTCACCTCGACTCCTATTCTTTCCCTTCCATCAGGGTGTGAGGGATTTCAGGTTTACACCGATGCTTCATACCAGGGTATGGGTGCCGTTCGGATGCAGAATGGGAACGTGATCGCTTATGCTTCCAAACAGTTGAGGAAGCACGAGCTAAACTATTCGGTGCACGACTTGGAGATGGGAGCGATGATTTTCGCTCTTAAAATCTGGATACACTACCTCTATAGGGTTCAATGTGATATCTTTTCAAATCACAAGAACCTGAAATATGTGGACACTCAGAAGGAGCTGAATATCCTACAGAGGTGCTGGGTAGAGTTCCTTTCAGACTATCAGTATACCATGCATTACCATCCCGATACGGCGAACGTGGTGGCAGAAGCTTTGAGCCGGAGAGCGACCACGTCAGGGGTTGTGCACTAGTTGATGACTTTGGAGCTGGTGTGTATGTTGGAGGAGATGCAGATATCCCTGGTATACAGGGATGATCCAGAGTTGTACTGGGAGTACCTCGCGTCGATGAGTACCATAGATGACATCTGGGAGCGCATTAAGGATGAGCAGAGGCTGGATGCGAGGATGGAGCCCATTTTTAGAGCCTTGGAGGAAGGCACGACTGGGGATTATTCACTGAGAGATGGGCTGCTTTATTTTTGGGGCAGAGTTTATATACCGGCAGGAGGCCGGATTCCGGAGGACATCATGGCAGAGGCTCACTACAGCAGATACTCCGTGCACCCAGGTATCACGAAAATGGTGGCAGATCTGAAGAAGACCATGTTTTGGCCGGGCATAAAGAAGGACATCATATATTTTGTGACGCATTATTAGGCTTGCCAGCTAGTAAAGGCAGAGTGCAGGAGTCCTGTCGGGTTACTGCAGCCACTCCTAGTGCCAGAGTGGAAGTTTGAGGATATAGCCATTGACTTCATACACGGGCTACCTCGGTCGCATGCAGGGAATGATTCGATTAGGGTCATCATCGACAGGCTGACAAAGGTGGTCAGGTTTATCCTAGTCAGGAAGGATGCTCCGGTAGTTGATCTGGTGTGGATTTTTGTGGAGCAGTTTTTACGCTATCATGGAGTGCCCAAGACGATCATGTCAAATCGGAATGGGCATTTTATGTCCAAGGAATGGAGGTCAGTTCAGGCTTACCTGGGCTCTCGGTTGGCATTTAGCACAACCTTCCACCCTCAAACAGATGGACAGACGGATCACACCAACCGGACTTTGGAGGATCTTCTACACTTATGCATTTTGGATCGCGGGGAGCCTTGGGACAGACTGTTGCCACTGATCGAGTACTCCTACAACAACAACCATCAGGCCAGTATATGCATGGCCCCTTATGAGGCTCTGTATAGACGGAGGTGTCGGGCCCCTCTATCTTGGGTCCAAGACGAGTACCCCAAGGCACTTGGCTCAGAGTTTGTGGAGGACACTGATACATAGGTGAGGCTGATACGGGATAGGATGTTGGAGGCTCAGAGCAGGCAGACCAAGTACTATGATGCGCGACATTAGCAGGTTGAGTTCTTGGTAGAAGACCGGGTGTTCCTGAACATTCGGCCGATGCATGGAGTTTCTCGGGTTCGATGGCGGAAGAAGCTCAGTCCTAGATACATGGGGCACTACAGGATCCTAGAGCGGGTTGGCCCCTTAGCCAACAGGATGGAGCTTCCGCCAGAGTTAACATGATTGCATGACGTCTTTCACATCTCTTCCCTTTGGAGAGCTTTGCTACGGCCTGAACAACTGATTTCTGCTACGGATGGCCTTGTGCTGTCGGATCAGTCAGTAAGCATGGAGCCAGTCAGGATTGACGATACAACGATACGGATCTTGTGGCGCAAGAGGGTTCCATTGGTCAAGGTCTTGTGGAAGAATAATGGACAAGAGGAGCACACGTGGGAGCCATAGGACTTGATGCAACAAAGGTACTCGGAGCTTTTCACGTCCTCGAAATTTAAGTTAGGCCTGGGAAACGCTAAAGGGTCTAGTAACACCCATTGTACACCCCAAAAGTACGGGCTAAGAGTCGAGCAAATCCCGACGAAATCGTCTTGCGGATCCCGATGAAATCATCGAGCAAAGCTGACCAGACGCGTTTGGGAGGAGTGAATTCATGGCATGGGGAGACCAAGGGCCCCTCTCCCCTTTTCCAAAGCTTTGTTCCATTTCCCCATTCATTTTAGAGAAGACCTAGAGACGGTTTGGTGGCTGTTCAGTGGCCGGAACAATGAATTCACCCTTGGCTGAAATTACCATTATTGGCCATTATTGGATCCATGAAGAAAGACCCCTCCGCTCCCCTTTCTGTTTCCTTTAAAAGCTTCACTGGACACCAAGGAGTCATTTCCACCCTTTCCCTGGCGGTTTCAAATTACTTGGCTGTGTTGTTGAACAATCCTGATTGCCTCCACCACCTGACATGGAACACCAATACCAAACCCGTCGGCAAGTGCGATTGATGGTCGATTTCTCCCCCTCTCCCTCGGTGCTAGGATCCTAGATCAAATAGGAGAGATATCGGGCTCAAATGAGCCCGATCTAGTGAGCTTTTTCCAAAGATTTTTCGAGTTTTTCTCACCTCTCAGGTTCGCTGGAAACAGCCTCCCGGCGGCCGTGCCACCGCCTGGCGATAGCTACCACCTCAACAAAGGCGGTGGTGGCAGTGGCCGGCCGGGGTGATGGTCGGGTGGCCGGCGGCTGCGCTTGGAAATGGCCCCAGGACGAGACAATCGGGACTGTCGGCTCAAGCTAGAAGATGAACAGATTCCGTCAAATCGGCTTTAAGATTTGTGCTAGCAGCTAATTTTTATTTCATTTGTATATACTTTTCTGTCACGGTTTTAGTAGTGTTTGGTTTTAATTATTAAAAATACCTAGTTCCCCTACATTAAAAGTGGTTTATATGAAAGTTGTAGCCCTATGAGTCTAGTTTAATTTAAAATTAGTTTGAACCAATTTGGAGTTCAGGTTAGAAAACAACACTCATTTTGATGCAGTCTATACTTAGGGCTAGTCAGAGATGAAAATGAGTTCCCCCCACTTAACCACATGTCCAAATGACCTGAAATTTAGGCATGGAGTCAATCTTATCTATACCCGAGATATATCCAAAAATGAGAATTTTTGGAAAAACATTTTCTATAGTTTTGGTAAAAATTTAATAATCAAAGTGTAGTTTAATTAAGGGGCCTAATGACATCACCAACCACCAAAATTTTGGCTGATGGTCTTAGTGGTCGCCATTAGTCACTAGTTAAAATCTCACCCCTTTTGAGAATGATTTAATTGGGTTTTGATGTGACTAAATTTTGGGCCCTTAAGGTGAGTTTAGGGTTTAGGATTCTTGGGGCTTGGAGGGGCCAATCCTCACCCAAATGGGTTGGGGCTCTGGCCAGAGTCCCAAGGTCAGTAGGGTCACCCTCTCTTAGAGTTTGGAAGGAGTTAGGGTGGTTGAGTCCTAGTGCCCTAGTTCAAACCTTGGATTGAACCTATTAGGGTTTGTGAAGGACCTAGGGTGTTTAGGCTTTGTTTGGGCTTGGGGTTTACCCCATGGATTTCTACGGTGGACTATTGCCCTAGGAAGGAATTTGGTAGTATTTGGACACATGCACTCCACTTAAATCACTTGGAAATTATTTAGGTCTATACACCTTAAGGAATAAATAAAGGGTCTTATGACCTTGGATCCTTATGAAATTTTTGTAGAAGTAATTTTATCATACTATTGACCTCTGAGATTTATTATAGGATGTTTGGAAAAAAGTAGCTCATACTTGTAGGTATAATCTCCACTTTGTCCTTTTGATGATTTTGAAGTAACCATGGTTATATTAACTTACAATGATATAAAACTCTAGCAAGGTTAATTAAGTATCATTTAGAGGCACTAGTAAATTATTTGGATCATTTGAGCATTTCCTCTCATTACTTCATGTGTAAAGTAAACTAGTGCACCATATTTTGATAAATAGATAATAAATAGTATACCTTGCTGTAAATTTGTGTTACTTGGCCAGAGAACGTTTTATGGCATAATTAAGTTTATAAAATTATCACATATCATTTGGATGAGTTAATAAGAAGTTGCTTCACAAAATACACTTTAATGAAATTATTTGAAGTATTTTTATACATGACTCACTGACCTTGAAATAGCATGAAACTTAGTTAGTTGTGTTTTATGATCATTATAAGGCTCTAGTAATTTTTATTTAATTTTTGGACTATAATTTATGATACTCCATTATCTAAAATTATTTAAATTATCTTGAATTAATTATTCATAATACGGTTTGCAGTCAATTTTATTAGGATATTTTCGGGATTTTAGAGCAAATCATGTCTTGTAAAGTACTTGTTTTGATTCCCCTTTGTATATATTTTTGTCGCTAATGTTTTTTTTCTGCTTTTTGCAGGTTTTCACGGCTTTCAGCCGAAGTTTGCTGTGACACGCCCCCCGGTCACGCCCTACCAGGGCGTGTACCTAGGGCGTGTAACCCAGAGGAATGAAGCAATTGGTCCGAAACTGCATTCCGTGGAAACTTAGTGTACACGCCCTCGGTCACGCCCGTGTCACACCCGACACAGGCGTGTACTAGAGGCGTGTCCCCAGGTTCCGAGGAATCGCCGCAACGCGCTCGTTTTTCCCGCTCCACAGTCGCACCGAAAGTGTCACGCCCCAGGGTCACGCCTGACCCGGGCGTGACATATGGGCGTGTACTGCAGCAATTCCGCCCGTCACCTCCAGCATTCAATTTCCGCTCAACAAAGTCACGCCGCAAACAACACGCCCCAGGTACACGCCCTACCAGGGCGTGACCTGTGGGCGTGTACCGCAACAACTCCGTCAGAATTCAATTCCTGCCCGAAAAAGTCGCGCCGAATGTGTCACGCCCCAGGGTCACGCCCGACCAGGGCGTGACAGGGGGGCGTGACCCGACCCGAAAAATTCTATAAATAGAGCCCAACTCCAGGGGTTCAGGGACACCTTTTGCTTTGAGAGGGGAGGTTCTGTCCTTTGTATTTCTGAACTTTTAAGCATGTCTTTTCATTTTTAGTTCGTAGCTCTATCTTTATGCTTTCCCTGTATTAGTTCGTAGCTTCGTTCTGTAGTATAATGTTAATGATAGTGTAGCTTACCTTTCCATGCACTTGTAACCTCTAGTTTTTCAAGCTGTAAGATCTTTGTTTCCATTAATAAAAAGTGTTGTTTTCTTTTTCATTTCTGCTCTGTTTTCATTATTCTTCTTCTACTCATCCCCTCTCTTTCACCTCACCATGATTAACTAATCCCCCATGTACTCGATCTTAATGATCCGAGGTTCGAGTGATTAGGTTATGATGCTTTGAATCGTACCTTTTCTTTTTAGGGTTTAGCTTTGAATTACTCTTGATTTATCACGGGTTGGAGGTATATCATCGATATATACTCTCCACCTTTGCTTTCATTCTGGGCTAGCCGAGAGGCCGAAAGTTTGAAATGAGCACTCAAGAGTAAAGGGAGTTGTTCGCACCCCTCGAGAGAGGCAGACGTTCAAATCTCCCAGATTGGAGTAAAATCCATTAGAGGGGTTCACCGCGTAAAGCGAGTTTTAGGCCTCCGATTTAGGCGAAAGTCGGTCGGACCTTCCTAAACTCAGTTAGGCACAGCCTTCGAGAGAAAGCGTGTCAATAATCATGGAACCTCCACGGTCAAGGACCTTTACCCTAATTAGCTTAGGTTTATTTATCGTATTTTTCTAACCACTCTTGCCGAGGTGATTTCTGATCGATTGCATTTTCCCTTTCATCGTTACTAAGCTTAAGTTAATCGCTCTGTTAGCTCTCTTTAGCTTTTCATGCAAGTAGCTCTCTTTCATTGCAAGTAGTTCTCTTCCTTTAGCACGTTTAGCTTTCTTCTAAAAAAACTTAATTTTTTCGTCGATAAAATAATAGATTTCGTGTGAGTAAGCTTACTCAACTGTTCCCGGATTTCAATACGACACTTGTGTCCCCTAGCTGCATTTCGATAGGTATACTTGCCTTGATGAATTGTTAGTTTGGTTATTCTCTCCTTGCAGATATCTAAGAGACAATCAATTATTTAGAGGTCATTACATGTATATAAATCTGTGAAATTTCATATATATATACTGATATATTATTGTCATATAGTGTGCATAATTTTTGGGTGGCCATAACTTAAGAAACTCTAGTACTTCATGATCAAAATTACTCATGGCCTAACTTTTGGGAAAATCTAATAAATGCTAAATTAATTAGGAAAATTACAAGTCTCTGGATTTAGGCTAAATGTGTCATGATAGACCCACAATAATTATCTTAGGGCATTTGGATGAAAATTTGGAGTAACTCCTATCATGTACATCATATAGCTTAGGTTGGTCTGTATTTAGTAAAATTGCGGAATTTGTGATGATATGTGGAATGGACATAGGGAGATGGGGTTATTGGTTTAATTATCTTGGTAAAGTGAAAAAGAAAAAGAGAGCTTCATTAGAAATCATGATGAGGAGAGTGATGGGTTGACTAACTAGTGTTAAGAGGTGCTCGGGATCGACGGAAGATCGTCTTTCCTGTATAGATAAAGTCGAAATACACTAGGACTAGATTCAATATAATATTAAAAGGGATCGGGAATTGGGTATTAACCAATAATAAATAAGTACCTTGCGAAAGGGAGCTTTGGGCTTCAACTCATCGTAGTTCCAAGTGCCCACGAGAGCCCTTCATGGGGAATGCCTTGGGCAGTCCAAGGTTAACGTAAGACGTGGGAATAAATGGAATGGAAGAGTAATTAGAAATACTCTAGGGTTACACTTACACTCACACTCCCCGGTGTTGTGTGAGTTAGGTTGGGTTTCACGAGCGGTAGGCTCGGTGATTTAGTGATGGGCAGGTTAGCCCGTGGAGCCAGTGGCTCGGTAGGTGGTTTGACGGACGGGTTAGTCCGGGGAGCCTATGGCTCGGAAGTTTTGGTTTGCGTGTGCATAACATAAGGTGGTGGGTCTTTGTTACTTGACGGTCATTCACGCCGACGTCGGTACGATGACTCGGCGAGTGTAGTTCACACATAGCCAAGGAAGGACTGGTGGATTTGCCAGCATGGTACGCAGAGGCTCCATGGTGTGTTCTTCACGTTGAGGCATACAAAGGTCTAGGTTGGGTGGCGTGAACGTCGACCGAGTGGTGGGGTGGTCCGACCCACTGCCTCTGTTTGCCACAGCGTGAGGTACCTGAGAGTTTAGCTAACTCCAAAATGGGGGAACTAAAGGTCTGTGCACATAGAGTCGTGTGCGTGAGTTGCACTTGTGTGAACATTGCATTTCATGCATATCAAGCACTACACTCATATTTGCATATAAACCTGACACCCCATCGTATAAAATGGTATGAGAATTTTTATACGATGGGAGCCTTGCAAAAGACCCCTTAACTTATAAGTTTGTATGGGCATTTATATAAGTTAAGGTTATTCTTCATTATACTCTGCTCTCTTACTTTATTTCTTTACTGCCTTACTTTTGATATTATCAAATTACTGTTGTACATTTTTATAGTTCTGTTATATCCCTACTAGCTTAGGTCTGCTACCATCTGCTTTGACACTTTTCCACCTCAATATCTTCCCTATCCTCCTTCTCGCACGGTGCCTAGGATTCGCGGGGGGAGGCGGGGATGATAGTTGTCTTAGTCTTTTGACTAACGGTCGGTGGACCATTATTTTTCATGGGCTCCAGATGGGAGACAGATAGCAGTCGGAGAGAGAGCACTAGCAGGGGATGGTTCACATGGAGGTGTGCCAGTCTAGCACGGGAGCACACGCTTTTGGCTCCGTAAGTGTTTAATTTTGTTAGCTTCCGAGAGTGACCTTGTAGTGAGGATTCTGATGTACTGGGCATAAGCCCATTTACCTTTATGTTCGTCTTTTTCGTTACTTTTTTTATTCTGGGACATGTTGTGATTCATGCTTATTACTTATATGTGATATCTTTTTTGGACTTGTCATTTACTGTCTTCTTTCAAAAGCTTCCGCATCTTTGGTGATTCTGTGTGTTGGCAGGGTTGGCGTTTCGTAGTGACGAGATTCCGAGCAAAGGTGTCACCGCGAAACAACGATTCTGGGCATAAGACCTGGTAGCATAGCAAAAAAGGGGGGTCTTACACTGTCCACTATCACCCATATAGAATCATGTCCTTGGGGAGATCTCGGCAATCTAGTAATAAAATCCATCGAAATACTCTCCCACTTCCAGCTTGGAATTTCTAAAGGCGTCAACTTGCCTACAGACCTTCCATGATCAGCCTTAACTCGCTTGCATGTAAAACATTCAGATATGAACTTAGATGTATCTCCCTTCATACTAGACCACCAAATAATCTACTTCAGATCCTTATACATTTTAGTAGAACCAGGGTGGTAGGCAACACTAGAACTATGCGCCTTACTGCACAACTTAAATTAGATATCCTCAACAGCGGGGATACAACATCTAGATAAGTCGGGATACAACATCTACCGCGGTACCTCAAAGTACTCGTTTCATCAATAAAAAGTCTGGTAACTCTCCTTTCTCAGTTCTTTTATAAAGGTGCAGTAGATCAGGATCATCCTTTTGATGAAGCTTTGTAAGTGTAATCCGTGAAGATTATGTCACCTCCAAATTGCTCGACGAGTTGCTACTTCAGACCGAGATACCCATCAACAGAAACTCTTCTACCAAGGATTCCACTGAAAGTACAAAGATTTGTGTGGTCTTCCTACTCAGGGCGTCAGCTACCACATTAGCTTTGCCCGGATGGTATTGGATCTCAACATCATAATCCGCGACATATTCTAACCATCTCCGCTGGCGCAAATTCAACTCCTTCTGAGTGAAAACGTACTTCGAACTCTTATGGCCTTTATAGATATTGCACAAGGCGCCATACGACAGATGCCTCCACAGCTTCAAAGCATAAATCACAGCGGCAAACTCTAAATCATGCGTAGGGTAATTTCTTTCATGATTCTTTAACTGCCTCGACCCAGACGTAATCACTTTGCCTTCTTGCATCAAAACGCAACCAAGTCCAACGTGCAATGCATCTACATACACAATATATTCTATCCCTTCGGTAGCCAAGGTTAACACCGGAGCAGTGCACAATCTCCTATTCAATTCTTGAAAAGCTTCTTCACACTTATAGCTCCAAATGAACGTCGCGTTCTTCTGCATAAGCTTATTCAATGACACAGACAATGAAGAGAATTCTTCCACAAACCTTCTATAATATCCTAAGAACCCTAGGAAGCTTCTTATCTCTTTGGGTGTGGTAGGTCTGCTCCAATCCATTTCAGCGGAAATCTTCTCCGGGTCAACAAAAATTCTGTCCTTATTAACCACATATGTCACAACCCATATTTTCTCTGCATTTAATAATATATATATCAGAGTAAGGGAAAATACGTGTCATGATGTCACATCAGTAGGGAATAACTCCTGATGCTGAGGAAAAACTCCAACTCAATACTATTATGAAGGATCCATAGGTTAATTAGAGGAAATCCAGTTTAAGTTAGACGATTAGTCGTATCACTCGGCTCAGTGGCTCATCTAGTCCATAAGAAAAAGGTGGTTAGACACGGTGGAAAATACTTTATTTATAAGTTTATACATTCTACATGAGTATAAACATCCTCAGAGGACAACTCACGGTGTACAAGACTCTAGATTTATGATAATAGTAAAAATAGCTTTTATTACCACTAAATATAGTGAATTAGATTTCAAATATGGCATGTATGAGGTAATAATAGTAATTTATATACTTTAAAATACAAAACATGCAACCTAGCATAAAACCTTCCCAGAGAGCAAGTAAAAAACAACCACAAAGAGGTAAACTAGCAGCTAGCAGAGCATTCAACAATCCAAAAGAAAACTACCAGTGGGCGTCAATAATCTGACATGAACCCACTAAAAGTATGCAAGTTTAAACTAACAACCAAAATAACCACCATGTGTAAGGACCCACAAACCGGCATCCAGTTGGTGGTCCTTTATCCACTGCCAACCTTCGTAGACGAAGAAACATCATACCCAACCAGATCCCAAGTCTAAACCCAAAAAAAACTTTAAACAAGCCTTAAACTAACCTCAAGGACCATATAAGACGAATCCTGTATGAAACGGCAAAATATTCCAAGTCCTGGAAAAATTCTGCGAGTACACCTGACTAATTCATGGATACTCGACTAATTGTACCACGATACTCTGCAAAATACTTCCATACTTGGCGAATAAGACTTACAATAATCAACAAAAGACTAACGATATTCGACGAATAAGCTATCGATACTCGACGAATTTGACTCGGCGGTCCGGTCACTCAACGCACTCTAAGCCAAAGCCAAACATGACGAATTCGTTGAATGCACTCAACGCCTTCTACACTAGGCCATACTCGACGATTCGTCGAGTTCACTCAACGTCTTATACCTTCACTCAACGCCACGTCCGTCGATACTCGACGAACTCAACGCCTCGTTACTCGACGAATTTGCCTTAATGAATTCATAACCATAATTCACACTCGATGAATTTTACTCAGTATATATGCCAAATTACACTTAGACTAAGCCCCTCCATACCCGGCAAATTTCACTCATCAATACACGCTGAATTCTACTCAGCTAAACTATCATACTCGACGAATTCTAGACCTAGACCAAAATCGACGATTCCATTGATACTCACTAAAAAATCCTTAGACTAAATAATGATACCCAACAATTTTACCCTCGATACTCAACAAATCTACTGCATGATATAAGTCAAATTTTACTTAAACCATTTCACCTAAATTTCATGGCTTGGCTGAAAACCTACACAATCCTAAGGGGGTTCTTTCAAGACTAAGTCCCATATCATTACAACCTTCTAAGGAGGAGAAATAAGCAAAATGAAAGGAAAGAATGGTTACAAGAAGAGAATCACCACTTGCCTCAAAACTCCGGAAATCTGCTGATCCGCACCAAGGATCGGCCACCAACTGCCAATAACAACTTTTCCTGGAACTTTTGGAGGAGAAAAGAGGTCAAAATCACTAACCCTAATGCCTAAAAATCGAGGAATCGGGAAAAACTTACCACGATCGGGTAGATCTCGGCGAGAGCTTTCTGAATCTCTACTCCGACGACGAAAATGGCCACCAGATCTCTCCTATCACCGGCCGAAACGCACGCGAAGTCCGCCCTTCTCCTCTCGCGAAAAGTTCGCCGCTCGGTTTAGGAAGAAGATGAATAGGATTTTGACGCAACCTAATATACGATTATATATATACATATAAAAAAATTATAATATTATATTACAATTAATATTAAATAATCCCAAAATATCTGAAATCCAAATCAACTTAGAATCTTACTAAAATCGCACTGTAGCTAAATACTGATGCTACGAAACCAATGGCGAAGTCGAAATCAAAATCCGACAAACCAAACTCGGGTAAAACACCACCCAAAAGAAAAACGCCACCACATCCTTATAAAAAGCTCCACCGAGTTACCAAAATAAACCCAGATCTCGAGGGAAGGCGCACAACCAAAACAAAACCAACCACACAGGAAAACCCACTAAGCAAACCCATGCTCCAACAAACAACACTCGTTAACTATGCATCAACGTAACTCCCTAACGTCAAAAATACGTCACTATGGGAAATAAAATAAACACCGAAAAATCATGGGCATTACAACATGACCCAAGAAGGAAACCTGGGGTAGCCAAAACTCATACTTGATCATCTTAGCAAACAACTTATGCTCTCTCAAAGCAGATAAAATCAACTGCAAGTACTGAGCATGCTCCTCAGCACTGCGGGAATAAACTAGAACATCATTTATAAATACGACAACAAAACGGTGCAGAAAATCCTTGAACACTCTGTTCATCATGTCCATGAAGGTAGAGGGTGCATTAGTCAAACCAAAGGACATCAACAGAACACAAAATGTCCATGCTGAGAACGAAAAGCAGTCCGTGGAATATTCGTCTCACAAATCCTCAACTGATGTTATCCTGAATGAAGGTCAATATTTGAGAACACAGTACTACCACGCAATTGATCAAATAAATCATCTATTCGCGACAAGGGATATCTGTTCTTGATAGTCTCCTTATTCAGTTCCCTATAGTCAATGCACAGCCTCATGGATCCATCCTTCTTCTTTACAAACAACACGGGAACAACCCAAGGTGAAAAATCAGCCTAATAAATCCGCTCTGCAACAAATCAACTAGATGTGTATGTAACCCCTCCAGCTCACGAGAGGCAATACGGTACGGTGCCTTAGTAATAGGACAAGTACCTGGCTCAAGGTCTATAACAAACTTGACATCTCTCTCAGGTGGAAGACCAGGAAGATTATCTGGGAAAATATCAGGAAACTCATGCACCACCGGAATATCCTCCACATGCGGCAAACTACTAACGGTTCCCAAAATAGAAACCAAATAAGCAAAATAGCTGGAATCTAAAAGCTTCCGAGCACATACCGCTGAAACAATCGGAATCCTGGCGTGTATAACCATAAACACTCGTGGGTTGGTCGTTGTCCATATTGAAATCTAAGCCCTTGCCCTTGTACTAAATGATCGCAACATATCTTGACAACCAGTTCATACCCAAGATCACATCAAAATCTTCCACGTCTATCACCTTCAAATCAGCAATAGCTAGAAAATCGCCTAATAGAATCGGACAACTCTGAATACCTTGGTCCGACACCATAGATTCGCTAGAGGGAAACTTGACATGAAACTCGTCACCAGTAGGATTGAGGGTCAAATGATGACACTCAACAAAGTCCCTAGCCACAAATGAGTGGGTAGTACTAGAATCAAAGATAATGCGTGCCCAACAATTCCTTAACTTAAATCTCCCTATAAAAATGCTTATATAAGTAATCGAACAACATCGAAACTACAGGTATGAGCTAAAAAGGAAGAAAACAAAACTAGGTTAGAATCTAACCTGAAATCCGAGTAAATGTTTATGCTTCCTCTAGGGACACAATGTTCAGCTTGCCCTTCCCTTTGTCCAAATGTTGTGGCGGCGGCAAATTCTGAAGTGGAACTGGCTGCAGCATGGGCTGAGACTGCGGACACTTTGACTTGAGATGTCCCTTCTGTCCACACTAGAAGTAGACCTTATCTTTAAACTAGCAATGGGTCGCATCGTGCCCCTTCCGCTTGCACATAGAACATACCAAATCTCCTTTGGGAGTACCCTGAATAGCATACACTTGCTCTTTCTTCTGAGCTCATATTCTCTTGAAACATTTCTCAAACGGGTGGCCCGACTGGCCACAGAAACTGCACACCTCCTTGTTTCTCTTCCTTGAAGCGGGACGGAATTCTTTAGAGTTCTTACCTTCTTCTGACTTCCTCCTATCCTCCTTATCTCCTGGCCTCGGTTCTTAGCATTGTCTATTTCTTCGACCCTTAGGGCAGATTCTACTATAGCAGCATAAATTTCTGATCCATAAGCATTGGTCAGCTGCTAGATGTCATTCCTGAGACCACCTAGAAAATGCTTAACTCTATTAGCTTCTGAAGATACCAAGTCAGGGGCAAACCAGCTCAGCTTACTAAATTCCACCTCATACTCACTCACTGTGAGCTGCCTCTGCTTTAGCTGCAGAAAATTGTTCATCAAGCAGTCCTTCTCGACCGACTGTAGAAACTTTCTCAGCACTAGCTCCTTGAAGTCTTCCCATGAACATCCGTCCTTCAAGTTCTCCTTTTCTATCAACCACTAGCTCTTTGCCAAACCCTTCAGCTGGTAGGCAACGACCATTACTCTCTGGTCGGCAGAAACTCCTAAGTAAGAGAACATCTCCTCGATAGCTATAATCCAGTCATCCAAAGCCATGAAGTTTGCCCTACCATCGTAGGTAGGAGGTCCTAATTGCTAGAAATGTGAGATGAAGTTCATCTCTTGTGGTAACGCAGCTGGGGGCACCATAGGAGCAGGAGGGACAGGAATAGCTTGACCCACAGTAGGGTCTTGTATTCTAATCTGTTTCCTGAAAACAACAGACAGCATGGCCTGGATCTGTAACTGCATCTCCAACATTTGCCTAAACATGGCCTCATTGCTCTATCGCAGTCCTTCCATCACGGCCTCATTCTAAGCTCCAGACAACTCTCCCTCTGACTGAGGAGATGACCACGTCGCAGGACGTCTCTACATTATAATAACACAGCAAACAACTAATCAAAACCTAGCTTACTGATAGAACTACACAACGTAGTTCAGACCATTCATGTACGAATACTTTTTTAAGCTATTAACTTGTTCTGGGAATTTCATTAATGATGTCATGCCTAAACATAGGATGATATACCATCATCCTACTGACTCATGTGCCTAAAACATGAATGCATGAATTCTTATTCCCTTATGACTTAAAAACCATGTATATACATATGTCATCATGTAAATCTTTAGCTTAGAACGTGTGCTAATGCAATGGTATGTCATGCATGTTGTGCTATGCAATCTAATAAAGGCCTTAGTGCATGTTATGAGCTGCATAAACATGAAATATTATGAATCACATACTATATAATATCGCATGCATTGAAAAGAAAAAAATCTAATGTGCATTCATGTGATGATTGTTATGCATCACATACTACATAACAGTCACATGTTGCCTCCTATGAGGATCCATATACAAACGCATATTATGCATCTCATACTACATAATATGTTCTGTATACATCTTGTCATGCTTATGAGTGTTATGTTCATGCTTCAGCCAAGATATACTGATGACACATTAGTGTGTGTATGCAATGGAACAAGATAACTAAAACTAACCTAAGATGATTGCTCGACCAATTATCAAACAACTCATCCCTCTGATACCAACTGTCACAACCCGCATTTTCTCCAAATTTAAATGTATATCAGAGTAAGAGAAACACATGCTGTGATTCCACACCGTGCAGGAAATAACTACAGACATTCAAGCAGACACCAATCCTAACATAGTTTATGAAAATACCAAGTTATGATGTCAGAAAATAATGTTTTAAGTTAAGTTTTGGATGGTCGTATCCCTCGTCTCAGCGGATCAACTAGTCCACAAGTGAAATTATAGTTATACACTGTGGAAAATAGTTTGTTTATATTATTTGACCTCCTACATGATAAAAAACATCCATATAGGACAACTCATAGTATGCAAGACTCTAGATTTAGTATAAGTATATAAATTAGTTTGTATGTTCAAAAACGATATAGTGACCATAGCTTTTAGAAAAATAATATGCAAGAGATAGAAGTAATACTTTTATAATTTAAAATATCTAACATGCAACCTAGTATAAAACCTTTCCAGAGAGCAAGTAAAAAACTAATAAATCACAAAAAAAGACTTAGCAGCTAGCAAGTACTTAACATTAAACAAAATCCTATGGGCGTAAATATCCTTACACGAACCCACTAAAATAATGTATGTCTAAACTAAAGAAAAAAACAAACAACTACCTCACCACTGGTGAGGAAAAGATAGCTGCAGAACACCTGCTAAAAACCAAAACTCTTAGCCGCTCAACCGGCTACTGCTCCAAACCTGAGACATTCACAAGAAAAGAATACCTCAGCAAGATTATACAAGTGATGATCAAAGATAAAAAGTTTAGCAATAGGCCAAATAGGAATAAGGGATACTGTAGAAAGTAGCGAATAAGAAAGAACAAACGGATAGACTTTTGAATAATTGAAATTTTATTATCCAAAAAAGATATCATTTACAAAGGTATGACCTCCCTTATATAGAATGGAGGAGATATGAGAGAGAGTAAACAAACAATATGGGACTAAACATTTACAGTACTGAGCGGCTAGAAATAAAGGAGACTGCACAGGCCGCGCGGTTAGACAGATTGGTTAACCGCTCGGCAACTCCAGCAGGATAGAACAGGCCGCAATGGGAGACCGATAGACCGCCCGGTCTCCAGGCTTCAGAGTGAGACCGCCAGACCGCTCGGTCAACAAACCGCTGGATAAGACCGCAAGGCCGCCCGGTCTAATACTTCAACACTCCCCCTCAAGCTGGAGCATAGATATCAATCATGCCCAGCTTGTCACAAATGTGGAGGAAGGAAGTAGAAACTGGCTTGGTGAAGATATCTGCCAATTCCTTGTTAGAGGTGACAAATGGAGTACAAATCTGTTTCTTCAAAATCTCTTCCCGAATGAAGTGACAGTCAACCTCTATATGCTTTGTTCTCTCATGGAAGACCGGATTTTTGGATATGTATATAGCGGCCTTGTTGTCACAGAACATAGGGAGAGGACAGTCATATACCTCGCCCAGGTCAAGCATGAGAGCCCGCAACCACTTTAACTCACACGTGGTTGACGCCATACTCCGGTATTCGGTTTCTGCACTGGATCTGGAGACAACAGACTGTTTCTTGCTCTTCCAACTCACGAGATTACCTCCAACAAAGGTACAAAAACCTGATGTGGATTTACGATCGCCTTTGTCATCCGCGTAACTTGAATTTGAGTAGGCCTCAACCCTCACATGACCATTCTTCTGAAAGAGTAACCCTTTGCCTGGTGCTGCTTTGATATACTCTAAAATCTTCAGGGCGGACTGAAGATGGCAATCCCTAGGAGCTTGCATAAACTGACTGACCATGCCTACAACATAGGCGATGTCGGGTCTAGTTACCGTGAGATAGATGAGTTTGCCTACCAAACGTCTGTACCTTATGACATCAGATAGAAGAGGCGAGTCATCCGTCCACGTTTTGTCTTCTCCAATAGCCATGGGAAAACGAGCCGGTTTGGCACCTTTCAATCCTGCTTCTTGTAGAAGATCAAGGGCATACTTCCGTTGGGAGAGAACCAACGAGTCAAGTTTCTGAGAGATTTCTATCCCCAAAAAGTATTTCGGGGAGCCCATATCCTTCGTGACCAAGTGCTGACGGAGGTACTTCTTCGTCAAGTCCACCCATATTGGTCATCGCCAGTAAGAAGAATATCATCCACATATACGGCCAAAACCACCAGTCCCGAGGCCGTTTTGCGAATGAATAAGGAGTGATCGGTCGAACTCCTTCGAAAGTCGATGGTAGCCACAATACCACTGAATTTGTCAAACCATGCCTGAGGGCTCTGCTTTAGGACATAAATGGCCTTCTTCAAATGACATACACGTGTCTCCCCCTGAGCAACATACCCAGGAGGTTGCTCCATATATACGTCCTCCTGAAGATCGCCATAGAGAAAGGCATTCTTCACATCAAGCTGAGAAATAGCCAAATCCCGGTTAACAGCCACAGAAAGGAGAACCCGGATGGTGCTGAGGTGAGCAACCAGAGAAAAGGTATCAAAGTAATCAATGCCGTAAGTCTGAGTGAAGCCCTTGGCCACTAGCCGGGCTTTGTAGCGATCCACAGTGCCGTCGGGGCGAAATTTCACAACGAAGACCCAGCGACAGCCAACCACATCAGTGCCCACGGGAGGAGGAACCAGGGTCCAGGTACCCCGTTCAGTAAGAGTAGCCATCTCCTCATCCATGGCAGACTTCCAAAGAGGGAGAGCAAGTGCCTCCTGGTAGGTGCGGGGAGTAGAAGTAGCAGAGATAGCCAAGGCAAAACTCCTGCGAGAAGGAGAAAGCCTATCATAGGAAACAACTGCCGCAAGCGGGTGTTGAGTACACGCCTGCACCCCTTTGCGAAGAGTAATGGGAAGATCCAGGTCGACGAGAGCGTCAGCGACCGGATCGTCGGTGGCGGAGAAGGCTGGCCCGGGACAAGAGAGAGACGGCAGCAGAGAGGAGGGTGGAGGGGTGGGTGGGGAGACGGACTGGGAAGGAGTCGATAGAGGAGGAGACGGAGGTGGGAAAACGTCGAGAGGCGTGGAAGGAACGGAGATATCAGAAGGAAGAGAAGATGTAGGAGAGAAATATGAAGCATTCTCGAAAAAGGTCACATCCGCGGAGACAAACTGCTTGCGGAGAAGGGGGTCAAAGCAGCAATAGCCTTTTTGAGTGGTAGAGTACCCCAAAAAGACACACTTGGTGGAACGGGGGGAAAGCTTGTCGCGGGTAGCGGAGGGAGCGTGAACAAAGGTCGTACAGCCAAAGACACGGAGAGGGAGAGGAAAAGGTTCCTTGTGGGGGTAGAGAATGGAGAAGGGAGTCTGGCCGTGGAGAACTGTGGATGGAAGGCGATTGATGAGATAGCAGTCGAGGAGCGCAGCGTAGCCCAAGTAGGAGCGAGGGACGTGCATCTGCGTCATGAGAGTACGAGCAACATCAAGCAGGTGACGGTTTTTACGCTCCGCCACCCCATTCTGCTGGGAGGTGTAAACACAAGTCGTTTGATGAAGCAGGCCATGTTGGTGAAAGAATGCGGAGAACTCATGATTCAAATATTCCTTGGCATTATCAGAACGTAAAACTTTAACAGAAACAGCAAATTGCGTCTGAATCATAAAATAAAATGATTGCCAAACAGAAAAGAGTTCAGAGCGATCTTTTAACAGATACACCCAGGTACAGCGTGAAAAATCATCTATAAAAGTGACAAAATAGGAACTACCCCGACCAACAGTGAGGGTAGGAGCAGGACCCCATACATCAGAATGAATAAGATCAAACGGGCGAGAGGAGCCACGGCCTTACTTCGGTGGGAAGGAGGAGCAATGATGTTTGCCAAGCTGACACGCATCACAGTTGAGTGGAGAAGTGGTCGGAGGTAAGTGGGGCAGAAGCTGGCGAAGAATCCGAGGAGGAGGATGTCCAAGGCGAAGATGCCATTGAAGGAGATCTGTGGAGGAGGAGTAGGAGGACAGAGCGGAAACATCGTCGAGGAAGTAGAGGCCGCCGCTCTCAGTCCCAGAAGCAATCGTCCGATGGGTCCTCGGGTCCTGAAAAGAACAAGTAGTGGGAGTGAATAAGACGGAGCACTGAAGTTGCCGGCATAAAGTAGTAACTGATAACAAATTGCACGGGAACTTCGGGACATAGAGGGTGTCCTCCAAGCAAAGCGAGGGGGTGAGTTGAACCATGCCGTCCCATGAACCGGGGACGGGGAACCATCCGCCACACGAACCGGGGGTAAGCGGTCATGTGTCTCAAGACGGGAGAAGCAATGAGGGTTGCCAGTCATATGATTTGTAGCACCAGAGTCAATCAGCCATTTACCTTGGGTAACGACGTGGGCACTACCTGACGTCGTGGCCACAGAGGCAGACGGCCGAGAAGAGGCGGAGGCCGAAGAAGGAGAATCACCGGAAGGGCGAAGATGAGGATGTTTCTGCCAGCAGCGGTCAACAAAGTGGCCGGTACGACCACAGTGAAAGCAGAGGAACCGGGATGAACCCCGTCCGCCGGAGGGGCCGCGACCACTAGGTCCCCCCCTCTGAGCTTGGTGAGCAAAGGAGTCCTGGGAAGGAGGGGAGGCCAACAGAGGCCGCTGGAGCAGCGAAGTAACAGCGGCAATGCGAGCCGCAGTGGCATCCAAAGTAGGAGATTCCACCTCACCCAAGTTCTACTGGCGGATCATATCATAAGAATCGGGAAGTCGAAGAAGATAACAAACAACCAGGAGTTCCTGGAAGTGTTTGTGCTGTTCGGCCAAGTCCGCAGAGAAGGGGCGATTCTGGAGGATTTCAGCACCAAGAGCTTGAACCTGCTGATAAGCCGCAGCAGGAGACATGGAAGGGTGGGCGAAGAGGTCCGCATAGAGTGTATAAATGCGGGACGTCTGGCCCCCCTTTGAATAGAGAGCAGCAAGGTGAAGCCAGGCGGCCTTGACCGTCTCATCATGGCAAATTACGGGAAGGCACTCATCAGAAAGGCTGTTGGCCAGCCAGGTGCGGACAAGAGCATCACTCGCATCCTAGTCATCAAATTCAGGAGAGGTACGAGGAGGAGGGTCATCGGTGAGGTGATGACGTTTGCGTTGAGAGCGAAGGAGAAAAGTGAAAGAAACGCTCCAATCGGGATAGTTGGAGCCAACAAGCTTAGAAAGGGTGCCAAGGTTGCCCGAAGGAAGAGGTGGAGAAGGAGCTGCAGGAGTAGTGGTGAGACTGGAAGTAGTCATCATAGAACACAGCAAGAAACCGCAGCGGATAAAAAAGGGAGAAGCCGTGCGAACACAAGCGGCTAGAAAGCAGTGAAAGGCACAGCGGGGAAGAGGTCGCGCGGACTGAAAAGGCCGAGCGAACAGAATAGAAGAGGAGGCAAGAAGCAGCGACTACAGCAAGTCACAGGCTGGGCGAACAGAAACAAGCCGCAACGACTAGGAAGTCGGAGAGGCAAGAAGGAACCAGGAGCGCGGCGACAACGAGACAGGTCGCGGCGATGAATAGCAGTAGGAGAAGAGAACCAAGGAGAAGCAAGCCGCGCGAACAGGGCAGCGACAGAAGAGAAGGCAAGCCGCGAGACAGATCGCGGAAAGCGGAAAACAAGCCGCGAGAATCAGAGAGCGCACACAATCAGGAGGAAACGACCGTGTGCTCTGATACCATGTAGAAAGTAGCGAATAAGAAAGAACAAACGGATAGACTTTTAAAGTACTACCAAAGCAGATAGAATCAACTGCAAGTACTGGGCATGCTCCTCAGCACTGTAGGAATAAACTAGAACATCATTTATAAATACGACAACAAAACGGTGCAGAAAATCCTTGAACACTCTGTTCATCATGTCCATGAAGGTAGAGGGTGCATTAGTCAAACAAAAGGACATCACCAGAACACAAAATGTCCATGCTGAGAACGAAAAGCAGTCCATGGAATATTCGTCTCACAAATCCTCAACTGATGTTATCCTGAATGAAGGTCAATCTTTGAGAACACAGTACTACCACGCAATTGATCAAATAAATCATCTATTCGCGATAAGGGATATCTGTTCTTGATAGTCTCCTTATTCAGTTCCCTATAGTCAATGCACAGCCTCATGGATCCATCCTTCTTCTTTACAAACAACACGGGAACAACCCAAGGTGAAACATCAGCCTCATAAATCCGCTCTACAATAAATCAACTAGATGTGTATGTAACCCCTCCAGCTCACGAGAGGCAATACGGTACGGTGCCTTAGCAATAAGACAAGTACCTGGCTCAAGGTCTATAACAAACTTGACATCTCTCTCAGGTGGAAGACCAGGAAGATTATCTGGGAAAACATCAGGAAACTCATGCACCACCGGAACATCCTCCACACGCGGCAAACTACTAACGGTTCCCAAAATAGAAACCAAATAAGCAAAATAGCTGGAATCTAAAAGCTTCCGAGCACATACCGCTGAAACAATCGGAATCCTGGTGTGGATAACCATAAACACTCGTGGGTTGGCCGTTGTCCATATTGAAATCTAAGCCCTTGCCCTTGTACTAAATGATCGCAACATATCTTGACAACTAGTTCATACCCAAGATCACATCAAAATCTTCCACGTCTATCACCTTCAAATCAGCAATAGCTAGGAAATCGCCTAATAGAATCAGACAACTCTGAATACCTTGGTCCGACACCATAGATTCACTAGAGGGAAACTTGACATGAAACTCGTCACCAGTAGGATTGAGGGTCAAATGATGACGCTCAACAAAGTCCCTAGCCACAAATGAGTGGGTAGTACTAGAATCAAAGAGAATGCGTGCCCAACAATTCCTTAACTTAAATCTCCCTATAAAAATGCTGACATAAGTAATCGAACAACATCGAAACTACAGGTATGAGCTAAAAAGGAAGAAAACAACACTAGGTTAGAATCTAACCTGAAATCCGAGTAAATGTTTATGCTTCCTCTAGGGACACCATGTTCAGCTTGCCCTTCCCTTTGTCCAAATGTTGTGGCGGCGGCAAATCCTGAAGTGGAACTGGCTGCAGCATGGGCTGAGACTGCGCACACTTTGACTTGAGATGTCCCTTCTGTCCACACTGGAAGTAGACCTTATCTTTAAACTAGCAATGGGTCGCATCGTGCCCCTTCCGCTTGCACATAGCACATACCAAATCTCCTTTGGGAGCGCCCTGAATAGCATGCACTTGCTCTTTCTTCTAAGCTCATATTCTCTTGAAACATTTCTCAAACGGGTGGCCCGACTTGCCACAGAAACTGCACACCTCCTTGTTTCTCTTCCTTAAAGCGGGACGGAATTCTTTAGAGTTCTTACCTTCTTCTGACTTCCTCCTATCCTCCTTATCTGCTGGCCTCGGTTCTTAGCATTGTCTATTTCTTCGACCCTTAGGGCGGATTCTACTATAGCAGCATAAATTTCTGATCCATAAGCATTGGTCAGCTGCTAGATGTCATTCCTTAGACCACCTAGAAAATGCTTAACTCTATTAGCTTCTGAAGATAACAAGTCCGAGGCAAACCAGCTCAGCTTACTAAATTCCACCTCATACTCACTCACTGTGAGCTGCCTCTGCTTCAGCTGCAGAAAATTGTTCATCAAGCAGTCCTTCTCGACCGACTATAGAAACTTTCTCAGCACTAGCTCCTTGAAGTCTTCCCATGAACATCCGTCCTTCAAGTTCTCCTTTTCTATCAACCACTAGCTCTTTGCCAAACCCTTCAGCTGGTAGGCAACGACCATCACTCTCTGGTCAGCAGAAACTCCTAAGTAAGAGAACATCTCCTCGATAGCTATAATCCAGTCATCCAAAGCCATGAATTTTGCCCTACCATCGTAGGTAGGAGGTCCTAAATGCTAAAAATGTGAGATGAAGTTCATCTCTTGTGGTAACGTAGCTGGGGGCACCATAGGAGCAGGAGGGACATGAATAGCTTGACCCACAGTAGGGTCTTGCATTCTAATCTGTTTCCTGAAAACAACAAACAGCATGGCCTGGATCTGTAACTGCATCTCCAACATTTGCCTAGACATGGCCTCATTGCTCTATCGCAGTCCTTCCATCACGGCCACATTCTAAGCTCCAGACAACTCTCCCTCTGACTGAGGAGTTGACCACGTCGCAGGACGTCTCTACATTATAATAACACAGAAAACAACTAATCAAAACCTAGCTTACTGATAGAACTACACAACGTAGTTCATACCATTCATGTACGAATACTTTTTTAAGCTATTAACTTGTTCTGGGAATTTCATTAATGATGTCATGCCTAAACTTAGGATGATATACCATCATCCTACTGACTCATGTGCCTAAAACATGAATGCATGAATTCTTATTCCCTTATGACTTAAAACCATGTATATACATATGTCATCATGTAAATCTTTAGCTTGGAACGTGTGCTAATGCAATGGTATGTCATGCATGTTGTGCTATGCAATCTAATAAAGGCCTTAGTGCATGTTATGAGCTGCATAAACATGAAATATTATGAATCACATACTATATAATATCACATGCAATGAAAAGAAAAAAAAATCTAATGTGCATTCATGTGATGATTGTTATGCATCACATACTACATAACAGTCACATGTTGCCTCCTATGAGGATCCATATACAAACGCATATTATGCATCTCATACTACATAATATGTTCTGTATACATCTTGTCATGCTTATGAGTGTTATGTTCATGCTTCAGCCAAGATATACTGATGACACATTGGTGTGTGTATGCAATGGAATAAGATAACTAAAACTAACCTAAGATGATTGCTCGACCAATTGTCAAACAACTCATCCCTCTGATACCAACTATCACAACCCGCATTTTCTCTAAATTTAAATGTATATCAGAGTAAGAGAAACACATGCTGTGATTCCACGCCGTGCAGGAAATAACTACAGACGTTCAGGCAGACACCAATCCTAACATAGTTTATGAAAATACCAAGTTATGATGTCAGAAAATAATGTTTTAAGTTAAGTTTTGGATGGTCGTATCCCTCGTCTCAGCGGATCAACTAGTCCACAAGTGAAATTATAGTTATACACTGTGGAAAATAGTTTGTTTATATTATTTGACCTCCTACATGATAAAAAACATCCATATAGGACAACTCATGGTATGCAAGACTCTAGATTTAGTATAAGTATATAAATTAGTTTGTACGTTCAAAAACGATATAGTGACCATAGCTTTTAGAAAAATGATATGCAAGAGATAGAAGTAATACTTTTATAATTTAAAATATCTAACATGCAACCTAGTATAAAACCTTTCCAGAGAGCAAGTAAAAAACTAACAAATCACAAAAAAAGACTTAGCAGCTAGCAAGTACTTAACATTAAACAAAATCCTATGGGCGTAAACATCCTTACACGAACCCACTAAAATAATGTATGTCTAAACTAAAGAAAAAAACAAACAACTACCTCACCACTGGTGAGGAAAAGATAGCTGCAGAACACCTACCAAAAACCAAAACTCTTAGCCGCTCAACCGGCTACTGCTCCAAACCTGAGACATTCACAAGAAAAGAATACCTCAGCAAGATTATACAAGTGATGATCAAAGATAAAAAAAGGTTAGCAATAGGCCAAATAGGAATAAGGGATACCAACCCAAATATAAGAAAGCTGTCAAAACACAGCAAAATAGCTATAGACAATGGTAAAAGTTTTAACTTATAAAGTCCAAGAGTAAGGAAATTGCACCAAGTGAGAAATGAAGCCGTGCTTTGGGAATACCTGCCAGAGTAAGCAGAGCAACATATATCTATATAATACAAGTAAAAAGACTTAACAATTCTACTTATATGAATTATTAACACTAGAAGGAAATGGTCCTGGGTCGGTGGCCACAAAGTCCAACCCGAACTTACAGATCCAACACATTTCAACAAGGTACTGTGGTGATGGAAACATTATCCAACACAACCAGACAGTCCAATTGTCTCAACATGACACTAGGGTGGTGGCATCAATATCCAGCTCAACCCATCAATCCAAACATATTAACAAGGTTCTGTGGTAATGGCCACTTTGTCCAACTTAACCCCACAGTCCAAAGAATAACTCTAGCAGTGTAATGATTCATAATTTGCCACTAGGTTGGCGGTCTTGTATCCACTACAAACCATAGGACACACTTATCATCCATAAACACCTATAACCTCAACTAAGCCATAGGAACTCTCTTTGACATAAAGGAAGAAAGTTCCCAGGAAAAATCATTCTAAGCCATACCCGATAAATTCCACTTAATTCGGCGAGAAATTTTTAAGTCCAAGCTGATTCATCGAGTATACTTGACAAATATAATAGATACATGACAAATCGTCCTAAAATACTAAGTCCAGGGAAAACCATTGACTACACTCGATGTCGCGTTGTATGTATTCAACGCACTCAACGCCAAGAAAGATAACTCAACGAATTCACCTTCACTCAATGTCACGTTGAGTCCACTCAATACCACGTTGAGTCTACTAAATGCTTTAGACTTAGCTCCAAAACTACTCAACACCAAGGTTACACTCAACGCTATCTCACTCAATGCCGCGTTGAGTACATTCAGTGCACTCAATGCTTTTTTACTTAGTCCCATATACACTCAACGCCACTCAACGCCAAGGCTATGCACTCAACGCCACTAACATTACTCAACGAATTCGTTGAGTTTACTCGATGAATCTAACTTAGGCTCAAGGATCACTCAATGCTCTCAACGTCATGCCTAATCCACTCAACGCCAAGCCTCATTGTCGATGATTTTAACTTAGTCTATTACATCACTAAACTCCAAGCTGATATTCATCGACTCAACGCTTAATACTCAATGAGTTGGACTTAACTCAATGTCAAGCATTACCCGACGAATTTACCTCGAATACTCGAAGAATTTGACTTTGCGACTACTGATACTCGCCGAATTTTACTTAGACTAATTTCAACTATATCTAACAAATTTTATTCCCTTTTATATGACGAATTTTCCTTAGATTAACTTAACATAAACTCGCCGGGTTTTTCCTAGACTAACAGTCAAATAGGACGAAATTACTTTAGATTAGCAATTATACAACAAAATTAAACTTGAAATACTCGTTATACCGCGAAAGGAAATTGGCTTAAACCTACTATTCTAAATTTGACAAATTACCCTAGTCCAACAGCAAAAACCCGACGTATAACCTAATGAAATTAATACTTTAATCAACAAGTTTTACTCGGCACTACCACAAGATCGACTAAGCAATTCTGGCCTGAACAAATATATGGTATAGCAGATCGGCAAAGGCCGAACCTGACGTTACCCTACTCTTATAACTAGGGAGAAACGAAAGGCACTGAATCATGCAAAAGGGAAGAAAGAAAGTTGGCAAGGGGAAGAAGTCGCCACTTTCCTCAATCCATCCGAAAACAGGCCACACAACGCTCCTCCTCACGGGTTTGGCCGCAAGAACGCCTAAGCAACAAAACCTGTAACATTTCGAGAGGAAATAATTTCAAAACCACATACATTAATCCCTAAAAATCCAAGAAATCGGGAAAACTCACCGTAGAAACATAGATCGCAGTGAGAGCAATCCGAATCTACCCTCCAACAACGGTTTCGTACACCGGAGATCCTAAAATCGACGGCCAAAAGCTTTCCAAAGACCGCCTCTTTCTCTCTTTCGCAAAACAGTCGGCGGTTTCAGGAAGAAGATGATGAATATGGTTTACGTATAATCGGAGGCTATTTATATGGAATAGATAATATAATATAATAATATATTATTATTATAATTAAAATGTCCAAATGACTAAAACTCGCGCCGTAGCTAAATATCGAGGCTACGAATCCAACAGCGAAGTTGGAACTAAAATCCGACAAACCAAACTCAGGTAAAAATCTCCCGAATTCAAATCACAACCATTCCAAAAAAGGCCCCACCGTGTTCCAGAATGAACCCAGCCTCACAAGGGAATATCAAAAATCACAAGAAATTAGCCATGCTAACACTCTAAGTAAAAAACCTTGAGTACCAATGAGCAAAAAGCCATGCTCCAACAACGACACCTGTTAAACAAGCGTTAGAGTAATGCCCTGATGTCCAAATACGTCACTAAAGGAATTTAAATAAACCTTGGAAAATCAGGGGTGTTATATTGACTCAGGATTTTGATTGAAGGTTTTGAATTCTTCAAATAGGGGGAGATTGTGTGGTCAATTGCCCACAATGTCCCAGATTTGAAGAAGTCAAACATATCAATGATATACACATTATTGTATTTGATTTATGTTCAAGTTCATGCATGCAGGTTAGTCCTTGTAACAATAATAGGACAGTTACTCCAAGTGATATGACAGGTGGTCCCAAAGTAAAGATGTGGAAAGACAGAAATCTATCAATGTTCACAGGCGTTGAGTGAAGCTAGTTCACTCAACGCCAGATGTAAGGGTAGATGCTGGATAGGCTGGAAATCGCCTGTTCACATGCATTGAGCAAAACCAATTCACTCAACGCTAGATGCCATAAAGCACTGAGTTAATTGTGGAAAAGCAAAGTCATGCAGTCTGCAAAGCAATTTTGTAGTCAAGTCCACATGCGTTGAGTGATGACAGTTCACTCAATGCCATCGTCGAGTATAGCTGAATCTGCAAAGCCTTAAGATTGGGGAGCTGAATATTCGAGAAAGTCCAGAAGCATCGAGTGAACACAGCTCACTTGATGCCAAAGCAGAATTCGTGGTGTTATGATATAGCCTAAGATGATAGATAGTGGGCAAGTACAAAAGCGTTGAGTGATGAAGTTTCACTCGACACTCTCAATGCCAGAGAGCAAAAGTATTGAGTCATGATGTTGCAGTAAATGCCTAAGAAGAAGATATAAATCAACAAAGTCCAGAAGCGTTGAGTGAAGTCATTTCACTCAACGCCAAATAAAGAAGATAGGCAAAGGCAAAAAGCGTTGAGTGAGGCCAGCTCACTCAATGCCTTCAGACAGGTGAAAAAATGGCCAAGTCAGAAAGCGTTGAGTGATGAAGGCTCACTCAACGCGCTCAATGCCTATGATGCAGAATGGTTCAGAAAGTTCACCAAGGGTTTTGGCGTTCAGTGAAGCTTGTTCACTCTATGCACTCAACGCCTAGAGTGGATTTAAGAATTTGGCTAAGTCCATAACTGACGATATCAACTAAAGTCAACCAAAGTAAACATAGTTCAAATAAGTTGCAGGAAAGCTACACAACATGACAAATAGCGTTGAAGGGCTACTGTACGTCTCTTATGTTAAATCAAGGTGTAGCTGTCAACTGCAGGTGGTCCCCTCTGCTTCTTGGAGCCGTTAATCAGCGGAAGATAAAATAGTCAGCTCCTCAAGAAAGAACTTAAATTTTAGGGTTTCACTTTTTGTAGCTGGACTTCATCTTCCTCGGCATTGCTCCCGAGCCAAAAGCTTAAAGTCATTCCAGCTGAATCAAAAGTTCATTCCAGATAGCTGTAGCATTTTCTTCTACTATAGCACGTTTAGACTAGTTTCTGATAAAGAGAAGAGCAGAGCTTTCAGTGTATTGCAGGTTTAGGTTAGCTATTTTAAGAACTCAAGATCTGTCAAGGCTTCAGTCTTCTTCAGCAAGTTCAGAAAATTATTCCTGAGTTACTTCCAACAAAGGCAACTATTTACTGAAGACTTTATTCTTGTTGTTGTGAAGATAGTTAGAGCTAAGATAACTTAGCTCTAGTAACGGACATAGAGAAATTGCTCTGTATCAAATTAACTCAAACTATTTCATTTCTGTAGGATCCATTTGGTTCTGAGTTGTAAGGCCTTTGTGCCTGAGGTAGGGTAGATTTTCCTGAGTGTAGGATCCAATTTTAGATCTGAGTGTAGGACATTTGGGCCTGAGATAGGATCCTTTATGGATCTGATTTGTCGGGCTTTTGAGGCTGAGGTAGGGCAGCTTTTCCTGAGCTGTAGGAGAGTCATTCTCTCTGAGTGTAAGACCTTTCGGTCTGATTGTAGGATCCAGATTTGGATCTGAGGTAGGACCTTATGCCTGAGCTATAGGAGTGTCATTCTCTCTGAGGTAGGGCTATCCTCCATAGCTTGAGTTGTAGGACTTGAGTTCTAGTCTGAGGTAGGTGATTAGTTTGATCACTGAACTGTAGGAACAATTTGCTCTAAAGTAGTAGGGCTTTGTGCCTGAGTTGTAAGTCTTGGAGGAGACTGAGAGATCCTGCGGAGATCTGAGGTGTAAGATCTTTGGAGCTGAGTTTTTGGAGAAGTGTCTTGTCTAACTGGAAGTTAGAAAGGTGAGAGGAGAGTGGATGTGCCCATAATCTGGGGAACCACTATAAATTCTATGTGTGTTTTTGTGTTTTATCTTGAAAGCTTAAAAACTACTAACACATAACACATTAAGTTAAAAAGAATAATAATAAACCAAAAAAACCTATTCACCCCCTCTAGGTTGTTAGCTACCTTGATAACATAGACTTTCAACTTACACCTAGTTTGGCTCCCTGAAGGAGGGGAAATCATGAACTTCATAGAGCTAACTCAACTTTTCTTAGAGTAGTTTATCGCCAACCAACGAATCGTTCGAGACCCCTCACATCTCACAGGAATCTGGTAGATTGAATGAGAATCGCTCAATAATTTCTTTCATCGCTCCATCATGGAGGCGCGACAAATTCGGGGGGTTAACCCCGAGCTCCTGCGCGGAACTTTCCTCGGGGGACTCAAACAGGCAAAAATCTACTCCATGATGATGAGAAAAACAGTGCCTAGCTACTGTGTCCTCATCCACTGATTCAAGGATCAATCATGGTAGATGAAGTAATCGAAGCGCATCAGCTACAATTCAAAGGAAGATCGAAAAATATAGGAATTAGTAGCTGCTGCCAAGTCTCATGGGGAGAAACGAGCACTGCGGTGACTCCAACCAAATTATGGGGCACTTCCATAATTAAATCTTAACTCCCTTCAACACCTTGCTGGTGGAAGTATTGATCGACATCCGCGATCATCCCTCCCTTTAAAGGCCAAGAGCTCTCGTCTAATCTCCAGAGACCAATCTAAGTACTATAACTACCACCATGGATATGGGTATAGAATGAAGAGTTGCTTACGACTAAAGATGAAAATCGAACCATTTATTCGCCTGGGAATTCTTAGAAAATTCCGACAAGTCAAGAGACCCGAATCAACCAATCTAGAGTAAGCCTACATAGGGGAAATTCCCAGGGTGACTGTCCCAATTGAGAACCTATCCTCAGTTTGTAAAATGTCCAAGGCAACTGACACCTGCACTTGTATCTCATTTTTTTATATCAATGTAATAAGACCAGAGTTTATCATCTTGTGCCCAAACAATAGCATGTTTGGATTTCCCTAAGTGGAGACTCTAGTCTCTCCCAAACAAATTTCCCGGATATCCTAAGTGGAGACTCCGACCACTCCCAAATAGTGTGTTCAGATATTCCAAGTGGAGACTTCGACCTCTCCCAAACAGAGTGCCTGGATATCCTAAGTGGAAACTCCAGACTCTCCAAAATAGAGTGTTTGGATATCATAAATAGAGACTCCGACCTCTCCCAAATAGAATGTCAGGATATCCCTAGTGGTGACCCTGTCCTCTCTTAAATAGAGTGTCTGGTTATCTCAAGTGGAGACTCTGACCTCTCTCAAACAGAGTTCATGGCTATCCCAAGTGGAGACTCTTGCCTCTCTCAAATAGAGTGCCTGGATATCCTTAGTGAAAACTCCAACCTTTTCTCAAATAGAGTGAACAGATATACCAAGTGAAGACTCTGACCTCTCCTTAAATAGAGTGTGTGGATATTCTAAGGGGAGACTCCGACCTCCATCAAACATAGTGCCTGGACATCCTAAGCAAAAATTTAGCCTCTCCTCAAACAGAGTGCAATATATCATAAGTGGAGACTCCTAACTCTCAACAAATAGAGTGCACAGATATCCCATGGGGAGACTCTGACCACTCTTCAAACAGAGTGCCCAGATATCCTAAGTGGAGAGTCCAACCTCCCCAAATAGTGTGCATAAACATCCCAAGGGGAGATTCTAACCTCTCCTCAAATAGAGTGCTCGTATATCCCAAGCAGAGATTCTAACCCCTCTAAAATAGAGTGTCTCGATATCCTAAGTGGAAACTCTGGCCACTCTCTCTAATAAAGTTCTCGGGATCCTAAGTAGGGACTCCGACCTTTCTAGCAAAATATTCAAATACCTATAAATCGACTATGATCAAGCAAACAGATAACTATCAGTGAGATCGGCAAAAGCCCTTATGTGTTAAAATTCAACAAGCCGCAGACGCCCCCTTGGATACCCTGTTGAACACTCAACAAACCGAAGGAGGATACGCCCACTTATAATGTTGAAAGTTTTCCCGGATCGTGGAGTTAGCAGGGGTTATCTCAACAAAGCAGTAACAACCAGCAACACATGCAGCACAAGCTTCTTTATTGATCAAGAGCAAACTTCTTTACAAGGCGAGACATACATGACGAGACATGCTTCACCAAAAAACCAAACCGGGAGAGCAGAGACAGTTACAAAGAAAAGAACCAAAAACAAGCCGCGCGGACTCAACCACCAAGCCGTCGGTCTACTGCTGTGGAGTCCGCTCAGTCCGCCAGGTCGCCAGACCGCAACCCAAGCCGCGCGGACTCACCCCTTATTCCAATGCTTAGCTCTTCACCGCCGATCTGCAAGCCTCCTGACCGCGAGGTCGCCTAGCCGCCAGACCGCACAAGCTGCGTCACCGAATGGAACAGTCCGCCTGAAGCAGGCGCCTTCCTGAACCCCGAACCAAGTTGCCAAAGAGAAGACCGCCTGGTCGCTATCCGCGACCTGCTGTTTACCGCCTGTTGCTTAACTGCAGAGTCCGCACTGTCCCTGACCGCAATCAGAGCCAAGTCCTGGCTTTCCAGCGCTATCCGCACAACCTGCACAGCACAACCGGGTCAACTCTCTATCCACGCGGACACCAAAGTCCAGACCGCAGCAACTTACGCAAGCTCAATTACTGTTCACTTACTTCGGTCCAGGTTCCGTTACTCCTGATGTGACATGTGTCCTATTTATAGGCATGATGATGAGTATGGTCACCGCCCTAGCCGATAGGATCATCGCGACATCCCGCAGCAAGAACTAGTGTGTCCGCCAGCCCGCGGACACACATTCCAGTTCACCGCTCCTGTGCAGATAGCCAGTCCGCCCCAGCTTCTCCAAGGCCGGACTCCAATATCCATCCCGCCTTGCCGCCAGAGGCCAAGCCAGGACCACCACAGCCGGACTCCACAACAGCCATGTCCGCCAATCTGCGGACAAGGCATCAGCCCGCAAACCCCGAGCCCGCATCCTCGCCATCAAGGCACCTGCCGGACTCAGCGGACACCCGGCTACCGTCCGCACCTCCTGAGTCCATTGCCTCATCTCCAAGGCACCTCCGGACTTAGCGGACACGCCGATCCAGTCTGCTAACAGCAGACTCTAGTCCGCATCCCTGAGTCCATAACCTCATCACAAGGCTAAACCGGACTCAGCAGACTCTGGCTCCAGTCTGCACGCTCCTGCACAAGCAATTCTCCAGTCCGCATTTCCCCAAGCTAGCAAACAAGGCAACAGCACTTCTACTACGCTTGGCGGACTGAGAAACCAGCCCGCGCTCCACTGCGCGATCTCCCCGGACTGAGCCATCATGGACTTGGTCCAAAACTCACCAAGTCCAGACCACTGGCCACAAGGGCCAGTCCGCACTTACTGGCGGACACTGGATCTAGCCCGCCATACCGGGCGACCTCCAGTTTCTGTCCGCGCTGACCGGCGGTCTCCGTGGCTTCCCGCTGCACCAGAGCAAGACCAAGGCAACAACCAAACCGGTCTGCCGAGCTCCAATTCTTCAGTTCGCTTCATGCCGGACTCCGCGGATAGCATTCCTATCCGCCCGGTTACTTCCTGGGAGTCAACCGCCTGCTGAGCATACACTGGCATGTCAGACCGCTGCTGATGTCCGCGTAGTCCGCGCGAACAGACCGCCCAGGCCACCACAGAGCAAACCGCCTGCAACATCCCTGCCGACCTAGCAGTCCGCCAACCCTGTCCGCGTAGTCCGCGCGGATAGGTTTCCCAAGCCTTCCATTCACCCACTTTCACTTCACAGAATTCAACACTCCCCTTGAAGTGAGAAGTGGTGAATAACTCCAGCAGCTCCTGTAACCTTGCACCTGGTCCTTCCGATAGCATCTACGAAGAGATGTCAAAGACATAGTCCTCGCCCCGCATATCTTGGACCATGAGGGAGCCCTCCAGCATCTCCAAAAAGGAGTCATGCTTCCCTCTGCCTTCTTCAACTTCAACCTCCACTCTTGCATCACAGGAGTATCACCAACTTCCTTGGACACTGAAGTCCAAGCCTCGTTGCCTCTGAGAGAAGTCACCTCTTCAGACTTGGTGTCAACCACCTCCTTGATTCTAGTGGGGTCATCACAGCCAGAAGTACCTTGCTCGACCTGAGGGCTAACAAGGAAACACGGGACCAAGTCCGTCGTGTTCCCTTCACTATATCGAGCTGGTGGCTTACTGATCCTCTTCGATCTCCGAAGAACCTGATCATGGCTAACTACCTCCGCTGCTACTGAACCAGCTCCGTTCTCGGGCAAACTCGGAACAATGCTTCCTTTGCTCCCTGAACAAGACGCCTCCTTACTGGAACCAAGAGCACCTGGAGCAACGCTCCCCCTGCTACCTGAATCAGAAGACTCCCCTCTTGAACAAGAACTGCCTGGAATATCGCTCCCCTTGCTTCCTGAACCGGAAGCCTCCGCCTTCGAGCCAGAAGATCCTAGAGCATCGCTCCCCCTTCTTCCCGACTCTGACGCCTTTACCCCGGAGCTAGAACAACCTGGAGTACCTGGTGACTCAGGCAACTCCACTTCCTTAGCAGCAGCCTCCTTCAGCCCACCATCTGACCTGCTTATCTCTAGCTCCACATAAGAGCTACCCCAATACGGCGTCAACTCATCGAAAACAATGTCTCTCGACACTATGAGTTTCTTCGTCGCAGGATCCATACACCTCCATCTTCTTCTCTGCTCATCATACCCAACAAAGACTATCTTTGTCTTGAGAGCACCCGGAGAGTGTATATAGCAGGTAGATCCATACACCCGAAGGTGTTTCACTGAGGGCTTCACTCCAAACATCAGCTCATAAGGAGTCTTCATTATGATCGGACTAAGAGGTATCCGGTTGATGACATGAGCAGCACAGGCAATTCCTTCCGCCCAAAGAGCCTTCGGAACGCCTTTACTCTGAAGCCAACACTTGTAGGTCTCCGTTAACCAACGGATCATCCGAGCTGCAATACTACCCTGTTGTGAAGTATGTCCACAAGAAAGCTCCATCTGGATCCCTTGCTTCCTGCAAAAGCATGAGAACTCGGTTGAGCCAAACTCACCACCGATACTTGTCCTCAACACCTTGATCCTCCAGCCAAGCTGGCCTTCCACAAGCTTCTTGAACTCCACAAACAAGCGTACCATGTTGGACTTCTTCTCCATAAAGTATACCCAAGTATACCTAGAATAGTCATCAACCAATATCAACATGAACCTGCTGCCTCCAAGACTGGCCGTGACGGTCGGTCCAACCAGAGCACAATGGACAACCGCCAATGGTGCTTTACATCTGGATTGTGCTTTGTCAGCCATGAAGCGATAGGCTCCACTTTCCTGACATCCCGCACACCCCTGACCATCGCCATAGGATGACAATCTAGGCAAGCCTCTTACGAGTCTTCTTTCCGCCATTGCTTTTAGCTTGTCCATCCCTACATGCCCCAGTCTTTCATGCCAGATAGCTGCACTATCACTGGCATTCATCCGATCAACTCCAGAACTAGTTGATATCCCAACTACATTATTCTCCTTCCTCCCTACATGAGCTACGTTCGCCGAGAGCAAGACAACCTTGCACTCCTTCCGAAGATGACCATGCTGCTTGCATTTATAGCACTGTGGTCCTTCCTTCCTCTTCCTATCACGCCTAGGAGAAACACTCCTTTCTTCCTGATATGAAGTAGAGGGACCAACTTCCGCAGCAATCTTCACCTTCTTCCTGAACAACCCATCAAGGGAAGTCCAAACCTCCGCAGCTGACCGACATCCACTGATGTGGTCCAAGAGCTCCGATGAGATCACCTGCTTGAGAATAGACTCCGCTTTCGCATTTGTCTCCTTCCAAGCTCTCATCGCCTCAGCATTGCCAGCAGTATCCTCTTGTCTTCCTGCTCCGCATACAACCTCCCAAAGGTCCTCGCCAAGAAGTAAGGTCTTCATACAGGACTTCCACTGTTCACAGTTCGTCTCTGTAAGAAGATCAATACCAAGACAACTTGCATCCTCCACTGCCATGGTTCTACCACTGGTTTCCTCTACAGAAGAGCAACTACTTCCATTGAGCACTGCTTGACCACTCCAACAACCTCGCTCTGATACCATGTTAAAATTCAACAAGTCGCAGACACCCCCTTGGATACCCTGTTTAACACTCAACAAACCGAAGGAGGATACGCCCACTTATAATGTTGAAAGTTTTCCCGGATCGTGGAGTTAGCAGGGGTTATCTCAACAAAGCAGTAACATCCAGCAACACATGCAGCACAAGCTTCTTTATTGATCAAGAGCAAACTTCTTTACAAGGCGAGACATACATGGCGAGACATGCTTCACCAAAAAAACCAAACCGGGAGAGCAGAGACAGTTACAAAGACAAGAACCAAAAACAAGCCGCGCGGACTCAACCACCAAGCCGTCGGTCTACTGCTGTGGAGTCCGCTCAGTCCGCCAGGTCGCCAGACCACAACCCAAGCCGCGCGGACTCACCCCTTATTCCAATGCTTAGCTCTTCACCTCCGATCTGCAAGCCGCCTGACCGCGAGGTCGCCTAGCCGCCAGACCGCACAAGCTGCGTCACCGAATGGAACAGTCCGCCTGAAGCAGGTGCCTTCCTGAACCCCGAACCAAGTTGCCAAAGAGAAGACCGCCTGGTCGCTATCCGCGACCTGCTGTTTACCGCCTGTTGCTTAACCGCAGAGTCCGCACTGTCCCTGACCGCAATCAGAGCCAAGTCCTGGCTTTCCAGTGCTATCCGCACAACCTGCACAGCACAACCGGGTCAACTCTCTATCCGCGCGGACACCAAAGTCCAGACCGCAGCAACTTACGCGAGCTCAATTACTGTTCACTTACTTCGGTCCAGGTTCCGTTACTCCTGATGTGACATGGGTCCTATTTATAGGCACGATGATGAGTATGGTCACCGCCCTAGCCGATAGGATCACCGCCACATCCCGCAGCAAGAACTAGTGTGTCCGTCAGCCCGCGGACACACATTCCAGTTCGCCGCTCCTGTGCAGATAGCCAGTCCGCCCTAGCTTCTCCAAGGCCGGACTCCAATATCCATCCCGCCTTGCCGCCTAGAGGCCAAGCCAGGACCACCACAGCCGGACTCCACAACAGCCGTGTCCGCCAATCTGCGGACAAGGCATCAGCCCGCAAACACCGAGCCCGCAGCCTCGCCATCAAGACACCTGCCGGACTCAGCGGACACTCGGCTACGGTCCGCACCTCCTGAGTCCATTGCCTCATCTCCAAGGCACCTCCGGACTCAGCGGACACGCCGATCCAGTCTGCTAACAGCAGACTCCAGTCCGCATCCCTGAGTCCATAACCTCATCACAAGGCTAAACCGGACTCAGCAGACTCTGGCTCTAGTCCGCACGCTCCTGCACAAGCAATTCTCCAGTCCGCATTTCCCCAAGCTAGCAAACAAGGTAACAACACATCTACTACGCTTGGCGGACTGAGAAACCAGCTCGCGCTCCACTGCGCGATCTCCCCGGACTGAGCCATCCTGGACTTGGTCCAAAACTCACCAAGTCTAGACCACTGGCCACAAGGGCCAGTCCGCACTTACTGGCGGACACTGGATCTAGCCCGCCATACCGGGCGACCTCCAGTTTCTGTCCGCGCTGACCGGCGGTCTCCGCGGCTTCCCGCTGCACCAGAGCAAGACCAAGGCAACTGCCAAACCGGTCTGCCGAGCTCCAGTTCTTCAGTCCGCTTCATGCCGAACTCCGCGGATAGCATTCCTATCCGCCCGGTTACTTCCTGGGAGTCAACCGCCTACTGAGCATACATTGGCCTGTCAAACCGCTGCTGCTGTCCGCGTAGTCCGCGCGAACAGACCGCCCAGGCCGCCACAGAGCAAACCGCCTGCAACATCCCTGCCGACCTAGCAGTCCGCCAACCCTGTCCGCGTAGTCCGCGCGGATAGGTTTCCCAAGCCTTCCATTCACCCACTTTCACTTCACAGAATTCAACATTATGCACCTCTCAGGTAAGATGGACAAAGGTCTATCTGAACTTCACCCGGACGGACCCCGGTCCTCCTAAAATACAAACGAACAAAGGTTCTTCGCTACCACCACTCGAATTGACCCCGATCCTCCTGAAATATAAACGAACAAAGGTTCTTTACCATCTACACTCGGACGAACCTCGATACTCCTGAAATACAAACTAACAAAGGTTCTTCGCTACCTCCACTCAGACGTACACTAGTCCTCCTAAAATGCAAACAAACAGTGGTTTTTTCCACCACCACTCGGACGAACCTCGGTCCTCCTGAAATGCAAACAAACAAAGTTTCTTTATCACCTCCCATCGGATGGGCCCCGGCCCTCCTGAAATGAAAATTAATAAAGGTTCTTCTCCACCTCCACTCGAACAAACCTCGGTCCTCAAACACAAATAAACAAAGGATCTTTGCCACCTCTACTCGAATGGACCTCGATCTTCCTGAAACACAAATGAACAAAGGTTCTTCACCAATGTAGTGTGAATGAACTCCATGTCTTTTCAAGGCACAAACAGACAAAATCTCTTCACCACCTTAAAAGGAACGGATCATGATCCATTCTAAGACCAAAGAGTATCCTTGATTCTCTGAGAGATTTTCTCCAAGGTTGACCAGGAGTCCTCCTGCGCCACTCATCTAAAAGCGGACTTTGCACCCTTGGGTGCCATCCGAACAAAGGGGGGAACATACCATTACACTACGCTCTGGCATAATCTCCAGCCACTTATGCCCAATGGCAATCTCCATTATAGCACACGCTATCATATACGCACATGCAAGTATAGGGGTACGAAAGATAAAGCACTCCTTATTCAATGGGATGCCCAATGATCCAATAAGAGGGACAAAGCATCTACATGATGAAAATACAATCAATTAATCTCTCAATATCAACATCAATGATCCTTTCAAGGCATAACCTATTCAGGGGACAAAATTCCCCCCCCCCCCCCCCCCCCCCCCCCCCCGTAGTTGTAGTGTTATGTAGATCTTCTCGCCAAGCACGAGGTCGAATGCAATGACACAATTATATTCCAACAACGAACCAACCACAGAAGCGTTCATCTTGAGGACCTCGTAACCCTCTGGCCTCACTCTGCTTAAAGGTTATATGACTCCTAGTGATCATCTATTATAAAATATTGTACCATCTCGAGCCATAGAGATCATCTGCGGTCCTTCAGCCATGCTAGCATGGCCTTTGCCTTAAATGACTCGGCCTTAAAATTCGACAAAAAAGGACCATGAGTCCTTCTACTTAACAAGAAAGGATTTAACCTGGCTCTAATACCACTTGATAGTTTATTATTAGTGGTAGTCTATCTCACCTAGAGGGGTGGTGAATAGGTGGCTTCCACTTTAATAATATTTTTTTAGCTTTTAGTAGATTATAAGCAAAGTGAGAATAAAAAGCAAACACACAGCAAGCACACATTGATTTATAGTGGTTTCCCAAGTTCTGGGTACATCCACTTTCCCACTACACCTATCTAGCAATGAGCTAAACTAGGCAAACTCCTCCAAATATTCAGCTCCTTGAGCTAACAACTCAGATCCCTCAGGATCTCTCGGATCTTCCCAGATCCTACCTCAGACTTATCAAGAAGTCCTATCTCAGGTACACATGCCGTATAACTCAGAGTGATCCAACTCCTACAACTCAGAAACCCTCTAGGTTTCTTACCTTAGACTTATCCCCAAGTCCTGCCTCAGATTTACCTAGAAATCCTATCACTCAGGCTTGGAGCACAACCCTACAACTCAGGCACAAAGGCACTACAGCTCAGGCCTAAAGGCCCTATTGAAATGTAATTAAATATTACAATAGAAGTCTAAAAAATATACCTTAAAGCTTTATCACTTTTATTGTTCTTACTTTGATAGCAAGATTTGGAGTAGGTCCCTGAACCTAGTAATCTTCAGGTTGCACAGGTTTGGTCTTGCTCCACTTTGATCTTCTTCTCCACCAGATGGAAGAAGATCTATCTTGAGTCTAATGAATGACTTTCCTTATTCTTCTGAAAGTATTCAACAAGAACTATCTTCCTTTTTCTCAAAGCACCGTTGAACTTCTTTAGGTTTTCTCTTTGTGTGTCGGCACTGTATCATTGCCCTAGAAGTTCCTCTCTATACTCTTTGACAATCTGCAACGGCCTTAGGAAACAACTTGTTAACAGCATGGACAAGAATTGAATAGTCTATCCTAACTTTATGCACCACTGCCAAATTTAAATCCCGCCTGTTTGTATAGGCTCAATGATAACATTTTGAATCTTCTCCATGGTTACATTGAGTAGAAACTTCATTCTTAGCATTATCTGTCTTGGCCCTGAGTTATGCTGCTTCCAGCGAATTTTCCATGGTATCGCTGAGATGAGACTTTATTCTCAATGGTATGTCTCTGATATACCTAATCAGCAATATATCAATGATACAGTTGACACTTGTATACCATCTTAGTGGTATAACCCATCTTTACTCTAAACATGTTATATAGTAAATAATCCTGCATTGACATGCAGAAGATGTATTATCAAACATAATATACACTTAGCATTGTAGGTGATGCTCCTTCAAATCTAGAAATATTGAGTGAAATATTCCCAACAATCTGCCTCTATTTGAAGAAGGCAGAACACACTTCAATGTTAAGGTGCATTAACCAATAAATTAGCATTTGATAATAATATGAAAGATCAAATTGTCAACACAAGCATCATGATAATAGAAGTAGAAATGTTATCACAGATAACTATCAAATAAAATATTATTATGCACAAAATAACATCAATTATAAAACACAAAGCATAAATCATTCCATATATATATATATAACCAGGTGTTCACTGAGACACATAAGTCCATTACAGTTTTAACATAGGTACTTCAAAAGAAATTTTAGATTTTATAGGATTGGTTTCTTGTCCACTTATTGTCTTGCTGAATCTGTTTTCATTCTCTTGGTTGCTGAACTTGAAGCTTCTCCTTGAATAGTAGCCCTTTTTTAGCTTGTTTGGCTTTGTTGTCTTGTCACTTGAAATATAAGAAGGGCTTGGTAATGTACTTGGAGGGCATCCTTCTTGGATTGTTCCTCCTCACAAAGTTTTCTTTAAAAACTCTTTCCCTTAGGGAATTCCTTTCATGGTGCTTGATCCATTTATCACTTAAATATACACTGTCAATATTTTTCAAAATCTAGCCTTGATTGATCCAGGCATTAATTATAATGTCCCTTGAATCATCACTCCAATGTTCATAATCTGGATCTTCAGCATGTTCAACTCTACTTTTGGCCATGAATTCTTCATATAACATCAGGCCTTCTCTTTTCCTCCTTGTAGCAAGTTATGGATCTTGTGCAACTCATTGTAGTGCTAGAAAATCAAAATTTTCTGGTCTATTTCTATCCAACATGGGCAAATTTAGAGCAATCCTAGTTCCCTCAAGAACCCTTAGTGTTTGCTCGGCATTGAATTTCTCCCCCTTTTTGGCTTCTTCAATCATACTATTTTTCAGATTGAGGGTGTTGGCTTCAAATCTACTAGACATTGTTTGAAACACATTTTCAATATCATCAACAATCCTATTGTTGTGTTTAATTTCCATTTCCATTGCCTCGACTTATGTGGAGTAGATATATTGTTCAACATGATCAACTCCCATATTGATTACTTCATCTGTTTGGCTTACCTAGTTCTTTACACTACTTAAGTCTAGTACAGAATCCTTTAAGCCGTCATCCATTGATTTCAAAATGGTGACATTTTGTTTGACTTTGCTTGTAGCCAAGTCAAACTAATTAGTAGTTTCTATGTTAATGTGGGTTGTTTCACCTTTCAGAGAATCTAGATCAGCCATGATCTCAGTCTTGACTTTCTGAACCTCAGATTTAATCTTAGCTTTCACTCCTTTTATTGAATCATTAATATAACTTTTCAGTGATGTAGCTTGCTTATTCAGTAGAGCTTGAATTGTTAAGAGGATGGAACTGTCAGACATGCTGGTGGATGGAAGGAAATAGGTAATTGCTGTGTATTAAAATCAATAAGATTTGATTTTATCCCATGGTCCTCTTGACCATCTAACTCAATTGGAGTTGATGTCTTAGCCACTTGGGATATAGGGAGACCTTCTGCCTGAGCAGGTACTTCAGTGTGAAGCTCCCCCTCAACTTGATCATCAGAATTCAAAGAGTAATCAAGAGGATTATCCACTGTATCCACAATTAACTTCTCTTCCCCCCCCCCTCAGTTGGGGCATCCATCTTTTCTTGATCCATTGGCTCTTCCTCAAACTTGCCTTATGGATCATCTTTGATTTGATGAATCCTTTCCATGAGCTTATCAAGAATCTTATTAATCTTATTATGAAGACCACTTATGGACTGCTCAAACTCCCCCTCAACTGAGGCATCAGTCCTTTATAAAACACCTTGTTCTATCACTTTAGATGCATCATCCATTTCTGGAGCATCTTGCTCTCTCTCAGATGATTCATGATCTGAGTTTACATTCACCTACACAAAGACATCATGAACATCATGTTCTTCTTCACTTGAATAAGTTAGGTCAGTATCCGGAATGAGCGTGTTGTGACCTTCACTCTAACTTTCTGAGTCAGATACAGAAGCACTTTCTTCAATAATCTTCTTTCCTCGGACATTTGTCTTGTCATTTTTTTAAGAACTACTTGGCTCATGGGAAAGACTCTGGTGAACCTTTCTAGAGTCTTGATATCCATTCTTTTCATATAATGGATCTTTACCCCTTACTTATTGGTGAAATGCTCTGGGTAAGCATTGATTAGGTACATGGATAGGATCCTGCCTAGGTTTGGAGCCTGTAGGCAATCAATCAATTTCTGGAAAATTATAAGCCCCGATTTAGTTTTCTTCTATAGGATCACCCTTGTGACCAGCTCAAACATTATTTTGATATGTTATCATGGGATCCTATCTTGCACATGATGGCCTTCCCAATGATGTCAGCGAAGAGTTTGCCTCTCTAGTTGAAGCATTTCCTCTTCAGTGAACCATATCTCTCTCTATTGAATTCATAAAATTTGAGAGGTTGTTCAATTTCTTGGGAAGAGATTTCCTAATCCTCTTCAAGATATGTTGAAGGAAGGTTTAAATACTTGGCAATCCTTTTAGGGTTTATCTTTATCTTTAAATCCCGCACTTTTCTCTTGATGGTTTTCTTTGATGAGGTGAGCTTAGCATTTGAGTAAAGCTCCAAAACTTCATCCTTCAGGAATGGTGATGATTTTGATAGAAGAAACTCCAGGCCGACGACTTTTATCATCCCTATTACTTCCTTAATTTCTTCAGAGGCATACTAAAATCCATTTCTAACCACTTCATATCCTTCTTGAAGAATCTTAGCAGATTTTGGTGCCATTGATTTAGACGGAATGATTTCAATGGCTAGAACATTTTCAACGGGATGATTTCAACGGCTTTCTAGGGTTTAGGTTTTATGTTTTTAATTGAACCCAGGAATTATATATATATATATATATATATATATATATTAATGTATATTTTAATTTGTTCGAAGTGGAATTGAAGTGCCATACTACAGATTGATCAAAAGGAATTGATCCAATGGCTGAGAATGATTGATTTTTAACATAGTAGATAGTCTCAGCGGTACCGTTGAGACGGGGAAATATACCATTGTGCATTTTCTCAGTGGTCTTCAAGACATAACTGAGACTTTCTCAGCTAATCTCCTCTACATTGCTAAGCCCATCTATCCATTAAATTAAGAGACCAATAATGAAAATGAGTCATTTGACTCATGATACTGATAGATATAAATTATAGTTATCTACCTAAAATGCCACTATATTAGGTTCTCTATAAGCTAGCAAAAATGGGTTAACAGAACAAAGTTGTAGTGATAATCATAGATTTGTTATCTAAGCCAAGTTACAGCCATTGCCAAAGTTATATTCAGATAAGATTATTCTTAGCATGCTTTTTAATAAACTAATAGTACATGTTTATATAATTGATTTCTCATTCAGAAGAGATGTGAGACAAAATACATGATTGATCTCCATTCATTGATATCAGCATGTTGGATGGTTACAGTTCTAAACTTCTTTGATAACCCCTATTCATAGGATTCCATACTTTCCTGATTTGGTGACTGAAGTTTGTTTGGAGGAGGAGGCTGAAACGAAACTTAGAGCGACTAGATTTATAGGGAAACTTACAAAAAATGTAAAATTTTCTTGAAAGGCAAACCATCACGAGTTTCGATTCATTGGATAATTCTTGTAAATTTATTAAGGGATAAGATCTATTTATCCTGTTGGGATACGCATCTTGACGTGACAACCCTAATTTTATTTCTTTTAAAAATATGGAAGTTGAAGAGCCGCATAACTTTAATGGAGATCAATTTCATGATCAAACGACTGAGAATTAACTTGAAATGAAATTTATTGTGATAATCTCGTTCTAACAGTATTACTTTGATCGAATGGTAAATCAATCTCAAAGATATCGTCGACACAACCTTAGTTAGTCCCTTTGCACAGATTTGAACCTCCAAAATATGTTTCTTGTAGTTAACAATATCAATTAATTCCCTAGTGCTCACTCTTTTCTCCTTTTTCAGAGATATTTGTCCAATGTCAAGTTTACCATTTGATTTGGCCTTAGGACATCCTGCACAGACAGATTACTTTACCTTAGGAGCCCCATTAAATTTGGGTCTTAGGTTCTTGTTAGCATTAAAAGACACACTTTTGTTTACTGTTCACTTAGCAGGAAAGCTTCTCATTGCATTAGGCACATTAGGGTTGTGCTAACAATCAATAATAAAGTGTCCTACTTTACCACAGTACTAACATTCGTGGATGTTGAACCTTCTCTTCTTAACACTTCTTGATGTAGATGGTGCACCTGAAAGCTTGTGTTTAGCTGGGACTGCAGCATCATTCTTCTTATTTCTCTCAGCTAGAACCTGATAGCTTGCTCGACGGTAATCCTCCCTTCTCGACGCTATCATCTCGATAGCAACATATGTCAGCTGAGTAGTTGACATGGTGTTGATGGCATCTAATATGGCCTTGTGAGAGTTGATTACAGTCTTACCATTAGCCGACTTCTTTGATGGAAGGTTTTGGGAAGAAGCTACATCCTTACCCTTAAGTGTGTGGGCTGGGGTGCCAAACACAAATGCTTCATATTGACCTATTTGGATTACCTCAAGGAGAGATTTCAAAGCACTCATCCATGTACCCTTTCTTCCTCCATAGTTAGGTGCAACTTTGACCTTACTATAGGAACTTCCATTCTTCCGGTGACCATAAATAATATATTGGTCATACCTATTGGAAGGAAACAAGACTTTTTGAAAGGTGGTCTAAGGCTTAACTAGAGCATTACCGTTTCTTCTATTCCAAGAACATGTCGCTCTTCCATTGAATCCCAATCCCCTCCTATTTGTTTGGCAGGTGGAGTCAATAATGGGAAGCGCTGATTTTGGCTTAGGGAATTGAGTCACTAACTCCCCTTCCTTTAGGAGCTTCTCTTCAAGATCCTTAATGATCTTGCACTTCTATCTTATTGTGCTAACTTGGATGATAATGATTGCTTTTAGCTAGCTTATTTCTTTTCCCATCCGAGCTAGCTGAGAAACTGAATCGGATTACATAGATTTAGCCTGCTGTAGAAAAGTAATCTCTTTAGCTTGTCTCTTGACAAGCTTCTTGCTCTTCTTCGGAGTAGAGAACACCATATATGTCAATTAATTGATTGAGATTCTCTTCAAATTTCGATTCATCCTCTTCATTAGATGAAGGGGATGCTTCATAATCTAAGCCAATTTCATACTCTAAATCTGAAGAAGACGTGTTAGAAATGATTAACTCATCAGGATCAGATTCATCCTGAGAATCTTCAGTTATGGACATTAAGCCACAACATCCTTCTTCTTCATCCTTATTATCACTATTTGAGTGTGATAGAGGAGCTCTAATGCCTATCTTGGTAGCTGGATAGTTTTCTTCTTCAGCAACATCATACAGCCCAATGCAATCTCCCTCTTTTCTGTATAAGGGCAGCTTCATAGAGCTCATCTCCTTATGAGTCTCACTGGATGTCATGGTGCCTGACTACACTATCCTTATAGGATTCCTGTCAAACTAGTAAGTCCTTTTAACCAACCTCCTGTTGATACCCCTTGATAGTTTATTGTTAGTGGTATTCTAACTAACCTAGAGGGGGTGAATAGGTGGCTTGCACTTTAATAATATTCTTTTAATCTTTTAGTAGATTTTAATCAAAGTGAGAATAAAAAGCAAACACACAGCAAACACATAATAAGTTATAGTGGTTTCCTAAGGTATGGGTACCTCCACTTTCCCTCTACTCCTATCTAGCAATGAGCTAGACTAGGAAAACTCCTCCAAATACTGAGCTCCTTGAGCTTACAACTCAGATCCCTCGAGATCTCTTAGATCTTCCTCAGATCCTACCTCAGATCCTACATCAGACTTATCAAAAAGTCCTATCGTAGGCACACATACTCTACAACTCAGAGTATTCCAACTCCTACAGCTTTAAAACCCTCCAGGATTCCTACCTCTAACTTATCTCCAAGTCCTACCTTTGATTTACCCAGAAATCCTGCCACTCAGGATGGGAGCACATCCCTATAACTAAGGTACAAAGGCCTTATAGCTCATGTAGAAAAGCCCTACAGAAAATGTAATTAAATATTATAATAGAAGTCTAAAATGAATAGACCTTAAAGTTTTAGAACTTCTGTTATTCTTGCTTTGATGATAAGATCGGGAGTAGGTCCCTGAATAGAGTAATCTTAAGGTTGCACCGGTTAGGACTTGCTCCACCTTGATCTTCTTCTCCACTAGATGAAAAATTATCTATCTTGAGTCTGATGAATGACTCTCCTTGTTCTTCTGAAAGTATTCAGCAAGAACTATCTTCCTTTTTCTCAGAGAGTCGTTGAACTTCTTTAAGTTTTCTCTTTGTGTATTGGCACTGTTCTATTGCCCTAGAAGTTCCTCTTTATACACATCCCTATTTCATTTTGATTGCTAACCTGATTAAATAAATAAAGTTCTAAACTAGTTGATTGAAAATTTACTACATATATGTTGCCTTGTCTAAGTCCAGTTAAAATAGGTTTGTTTTCTTTATAAGAAATAATACAGGAAGATGAGTTAAATGATATCTGATAACATTCATCACATAATTGACTTATGGATATTAGGTTATGCTTTAAGCCACTCACATAAGCAACTTTCCTAAAGGTGACTGCTCCAACTTTAACATCTCCATAGTATTTAGTTTGGCCACAGTTGGAGTCACCAAAGATCACCTTTGGACCTAGCTTGGACTTGTAGTCTGTTAGATTGTCCTTATAGCCAGTCATATGCTTTGAGCATCCACTGTCTAGATACCATTGTTGATTAAAGACTGGACAGTCCTTCACCTGCATATAAAGGAATTAGGTGTTCTTGACCCAGGTTGCCTTGGGTCGTTGTTTATTTTGATAAGAGAAACTGGAAATAACAGAAAATTCTTGTTGATATTTATATCCTAAGGGATGATATCTTCTAGGTGGTATTTCCCATTGAGTAAAAGGATTAGTAGATTCTCTGAATTGATTGAAGTTTTTAACAGAGTTATAGTTATTATTAAACCTGACTGGGTTCAACGAATTATTATAAGTTCGTCGATCTGCGTTCGACGAATAGGGATGAGTTCGTCGAACACTGCTCAGAGAATGAACATAATCATTTACTGTGCCCCAAGTTCGTCGATCGCTGCTCGAAGAACCATATACAGTTTGGCGATCAAAGTAAGACGAATTATTATAGTTATAATTGGCGTTCATAGATCGTTGATCTGGGTTCGATGAACTACACACATTTCGTTGATCTGAGTTCGACGAAATCTGTTGAACATAGTTTTTATTCAGATTCTTATTCTTTTTCTTCTTACTTACAGATTTCTGAGAGACATTTGGTTGAGTAGTCTCTCCCATTTTCTCTTTGCCTTTTTCAGAGATAAATTTAATTGGTGTTGAAAGAATATTTTTCTTTAATATGGGGGTAAGCTTGATGAAGCACCTAAGCCCAGCTTGCCACTTAATCTGGCATTGACTGTGTTTGTGATGTCCGTCAACTTAAGTCTTCTCCCATTGAGAGATTCCTCAAGTTTCTTTGCCTCGCATAATTCAGTTTTTGGTAAAATGATTTGTTCATTAGTTAAGTCTAAATCATTTTTCAGTTTGATATTTTCAACAAATAGGTTTTCAAATTCAATCTGTCTATCTCTAAGAATTTTTATTTCCTTCTTTAACTTGATTAAATCATTGCACAAGGATTTAAATTCAATTTTAAAATCTTCTGAATTGAAATCAAATGAAGAGATTACCAGATCTTCTTCAGATTCAGATTCCTCTTCTAATTCTTCAGCTTGTTACCTAGTATCAGATTTGCTACTGGAGGCATTAATAGCCATAAGGCAAACTTCCCTTGCCTTTGCCTCCTCTTCATCTTCACTAGAGCTGGAAGATGAGGATTCTTCATCTGTGTCACTCCAGGTCTCAGCCATGAAGCCTTTATCCTTTCTCTTGTGTTTGCTGGAGGAGTGCTTTCTGTAGTGCTTGATTGATTGCCTCTTATTCTCCTTTTCTTCTCTTCTGTCTTTCTTCTGTGCCTATGGGCATTCTGGTAGAATGTGCCTAGGTTTTTGCATCCAAAACAAACAATCTCCTTGGTAGGTGTTGTAACGCCCCTAGCTGATCCAACATGACAGTATCACAGATCCGCTCTAGGCTACTCTACCAGGATGCAGCCCAAGCGCCACAACCCCTCTCCAGCCCACTGGCGAGTTGTTGGTGGCAACAGCCTCCCTTTGATGAGCGAACTCGATAGTTAAGTTGGGTCGTACTGGGACTTCCCAGGAGGTCACCCATCCCAGTACTACTCTCGCCCAAGCACGCTTAAGTATGGAGTTCCTTCACATCTCATCACTAATTGAGCTGCTGGTTGTACTACCCCAAATCCCAAGTTGGGTTCAAGTTAGGCGACATTGCCTGGGACACGGGCGTGTCCTAGGGCATGTCCTGCTCTGTATGGCTAAGCATCCTGTCGAGTGCTCGATGAACTGCGCTCGATGAGTTCTCGAGAGGGAACAAGCACTGCTATATGGGCGTGTCAGAGGGCGTGTGCCCCTCTGGTCGACGAACTTCGCTCCACGAACTGCACGCTAGAGGTGTGTCTGCAGCCGTGTAAGGGCACATGGCCTGTGACACGGACGTGTCACATGGATGTATCCTTTTCTGGATTTGGCTTGGGCAGTGAGGCCTGGTGAGCACGGGCAGGACACGGGTGTGTCTTTGGGCACACAGCTTCTGGCATGGGCGTGTCACATGGCCGTGTCTTGCTCGGGTTAAGATGGTTATGTACCACTTGAGATACATGGCTGCAGATACGGTCGTGTCTGGAGGCATGTCCGGTCACACGGCATGGGACACGGGCGTGTCACATGGCCGTGTACTCTTCTGGATGAGTTGGTTGTGAGCCGCTTAAGGTACACGGCCTGTGACATGGGCGTGTCACAGGCCGTGTCAGCAAAAAATTAGACTTTTATGGACGGATCGTGGCCGTCCATTTCCTTTATCTGGGATCTGATGGCTCTGGCTCCTCCCTGCTACTTTAAGGCCGAGGATGAGAAGAGAATTCTCATTTTGCCTTGGGTTATTCTCTTCTAAGAAGCTAGAGAGAAGAGAAAGCAAGGAGGAGGAGGAGAGGGCAGCTGGCCATCGGTGGAGCTGCAGAGTTCCGATTCGAGATCCGAGGCCAGCGTTGTGGAGGCAAGGCCGCTGCGGTGCTTTCCAGCCGGCTAGAATTCCATGGCTCCAAAGAGGTCATCAAGGGTAATGATCTTCCTTCTTGGACATGTGAAGTCCTTCCTTTTGGCATGTGCATGGATTTCCCCTCGACCAGATGGTGGACTGTGAAGGGATTTCCCTTGGGTTGATTCTTGGAATCCCCAATAGTTTTGTATATAGATCCGTAAATGGAGTATGCAATAGGCATGCTGTGTGAAGCCCATCTGGACAGGTTGGTCTGGATTAGTGATGTTGCATTTGCACACCAGAGAAGACTTCGCGATTAAACGTATAGTTCGTGGAATCGATGGGTTGGACCTGTGAGGGCAATAACAGGAAGTACTGGAGTGGTAGTCCAGTAAAAGACCCTTGTGATGTTTGCAATTTCAATGGGTTGTGCCTGTGAAGGAGAGTAGCAGGAAGTACTGGAGTGGAAGCCCAGGAAAACACCCACTAAATGCTTGTGTTGTATGCTATGAATGCTAAGGTTAGAGCTAAGGACGGAAAGTGAGTTCTGTCGCTAATGCTGGGCATGGCTCCTAGCTAGCCTATGAATGTGAAGCCAGTCCCTCGGGGACGGTATGGCTATGTGTGCGCTTGGAGAGTTCTTAAAAAGGCTTCATGCCAAACAAGCAAGGGGAAACCGACCCGCGCCTTATACTTAGTCGCGAGTACGTTGGTATTCGGTGATGGCAAGATGACTTGAGCAACGGGGGGTGGCTGATCCGTACCTGCGTTATGTCCGTCCGACTTGAAGACCTGAAAGTGATGTCTGTTGGAGCGCATAATGAGATTCTTAGGCCTGTGCGCCACTAAGACTAAATGCTCAATTTACAATTGGTTTTCGGCCCTGAAACGGTGGTGGGACCCTGGTTCGCCGGTACACCAAGAATGTGCCCTGAGTGCATGGATCGTCGGGCTACGTGGCTGACAGTTGTGATGGATTGTTTGTGCGTGAGAACACAATGTGTGATATTTATATATCTGTCTATAAATTGCTTTTCCTGCAGGGAAGGAATACCACTACCCCGTGAAAGGGGTAGGGTCATTATAAATTGGTCACCTGAATGCTGACCGCTACCTTGTTTGCCACCGTTGGGTGGGTTGTCCTTATATAGGTGCTAGAGAGCCGAGCGGGACATATAAAGGCTGAAGTCCCTGCTGCTGCTGCTACTAGCCCTAGAAGGCTAAGCTGAAACATGTGTTTTGTTCATGTGTGGCCGCCCTGCGCGCCGATGTTTGGAAGCCACTCTTGTAAAGAGCAACTGTAAGGCCATAAGGCCAAACGATATTGTATTTGATGTTCATTCCTATATAAATGTGGGTGTTTATATCAGTGGACATTCATGGTTGGAGTTCAGTATTTCTGTTAAAAGCTTCCGCTAGAATGCTATGAGTTAGGATGTGCAACTGTGATATCATCATGTGACTTCGCCGCCTGTTTTGTGGCATATGGTGTGGGGCTCCGGTCGGACCTTCTATTATATGCTATATGAACAGATGGAGTCGTTACAGGAGTCTTGTCATATCTTGGCTTGTCATCATTCTTGGATGATCTTCTTCTAAAGTATTTCTTGGCCATTTTATAGAATCTTTTAGCTAATAAGCTCAGTAGTTCTTCTTTAGCTGGAAGAGCTTCTGATTCTTTTGTTGCTTTGAAAGAAATGATGTGCTCCTTCCTTGAAGATGTAGAAGCCTTCTATTCAGCAGCCTCCCTTGTCTTGATCAACTGCTCATAAGACTTGAGCTTGCCAAGGAGAGATTCTGTAGAAATCTCATTTAAACTCCTGGCCTCCTTAATTGGCCATATCTTGGAATCCCAAGTGCTGGGGAAGCACATTAGGATTTTGTCATTTATCTCAGTTAATGAGATGTCCTTGTCCAAGGTTCTTAGTTCATTTATGATGACACTGAGTCTGTTATACATCTCAGCAATAGTCTCTGATTCCTCCTTCTTGAAATTCTCATATTGTGATATGATGAGGGATCTCTTGTCTTTTCTTTCATCTAATGAGCCAGCAACTATTTGACTAAGTGAGTCCCAAATGGCCTTTGCAGAGGTGCACTCAGCCACCTTCTGAAAGATATCATCTGACATTGTATGTGCCAGAATATTCATTGCATTAGCAATAGCCATCTTGGCATTCTTTTGTGCATCAGTCCACTCAGGTGGAGGAACTGTATGTGTATTGGTAGTTGTAGTAGCAGCTGTAGGTTGATGGGGACCTGTCAAAATAGAGTTGAAAAAGTCCTCATCAATAGAATTCATATAGAGTTTGATTCTTTCCTTCCAGAGTGCAAATTTATTCAAGTTGCACATAGAAGGTCTGGTGCTAGAATATTCCTTATTTTGTATCATGTTGTAAACAAGAGGCTTGAGAGAAAAAGATTCATCAAAGGATCTTGGTTCAGATGTAAGTTTATGAAACCAAAGCAACCTTAACCCTTTGATACCAATTGAAAGAGATATCAGATATGCTCTGATACCAATTGAGAGATAGATCTATTTAACTCTAGAGGGGGGTGAATAGAGTATTTTAAAAACTTAATAGGTTTTTATAGCGGAAAGAAAAGCTAACTGAAATAGCACACAGCAATAAAAAAGTAGCAAGCAATCCAGATGACACAAGAAATTTATAGTGGTTCCTCTAAACTTGGGTACATCCACTCTACTATCACCCTGGTAGGAATCCACTACAGGTTTTTGATCAGGTGCCCCATCACCAATAGGTTTTTGCTTAGGTGCCCTATCATCACAAGATCTATTTGAAGGGAGATCTCACAACCCTTTAGGCTTTTGATCAGGTGCCCAAAAACCAGGCCAAGTCTTTTGTTAAGGATACTTAAGAACCAGGTGGTTAACATTTGAAGGGAGTTAAAACCCCGTGTATAGTGGGATGAAAAAATATGATATTGTCTTCTCTTCTCAAACAGCTGAGAATACTTTAGTGGATTGCTTGATGATGTCAAAGCTCCCCCTGAGATGATTATTATTCAGGAATTTGCTGGAAGCTTTGCAGGGTGTAGGTCTTCTTTGATGAACTCTTGAAGCTTTTAGACTGATTGTGTTTTGATGTCTCTTGAAAGCTTGGTGAAGAGTTATAGATTGATGAAGGTTGTATGAGTATGCAAACTGAATATGTTTGTTCTTTGTCTGTCTGTCACCCTTAGTGAATTCTCTTCTTCTTTTTAAAAACACCTTTATATTTCCTGCAGAAATTCTGTCTCTAAATTTGAATTCTACTCCATAATTAACTGCTGAAATCTTGGAACTTGGACAAACGGCTAGAAGGCAATAAATTGATTCCTTAATTGTCCCAGTTGTTAAGCCGAATATTTACTCTGTGAAATCCAGTAATTAATGCTGGCAATGAACGGCTATATTCATAAGAATATATGCAATTAATTACTCAGAGAACTATAGGCAATAATATATTATATAAACCTTGGTCAATCTGTAAATAAACTGCAGAGAATAGAAAATGATGAACTGACATATTTCGTCAATCAGAGATCCAAGATTGTCAAACTCAATCCTCTCTTTCATCGAGTTGAGCCCCAAGAACTTTGAACTGAGTTAATGTTGTCCATTCTGGGCTCCAAGTTCGTCGAACTGAGATAGTTGTTCGTCGAACTCAACAACTGATAGACGATCAGAGCTCGTCGAACTCAGTTAAACTTTCGTCGATCTCAACTTCAGAGAAGAAACTTTGAGATCGTCGAACTGAGAACGAAGATCGTCGAACTCCATTCAAACTTCGTCGAACGACTTCTTCAACATAGAAAAAACTGTCTTGTTCTGAAATCTTCAGTCTTCTAAGTCTTCTTAGGGATTGGTCCAATCAAACTGACTTGTTGACCCACCCTAAGATCCAATAAAGATCTATGACCCTAGACTATACATTGTCGGTCAATCTATGTAATCCTAATAGTGAACATAGCCCAAATCAACATTAAAACAGGTGGGGTTCCAACAGGGAGGAGAAAAACCATCACTTGTCTTGGTTTAACCTGAGAAAGACGTCCAAATCACTCCTTGACGTAGATCGGGATGAAAGAAGACGAGGAAAGTCGAAACCTAACAAGAATAGCCGAAAATAAGAGTTAGGGCCAAAAACCCTAGCGAGGAAATCTGAAGGAAAGTGGGAGATTTTACCAAGATGGCGTAGCTCTCGTTGAGAGCTTTCTGGATATATATTCGGTTGAAGATTTCGAGCACCGGAGCACCGCCGGCGGCCACCGGAAAATTCACGGAAAAACTTTCTCTCTCTCTCTCATGCCGCTCTGGTTTGGGAGATGAACAGGAAAATCGGTCCAAATGAGAGAGGAAAAGAAATAGGTTTATATATATATACTATGAGTATTACCACAGCACTTAAGAAAAAAGAACCAGAAAGCTGAACTGGGCCTCTCGAGAAGAATTCACGGACCACTATGGTACTATAAGGACTACTAGAGTACTAAGGAGACTACTCGAGAACACTGCTCGAGTACTAGACTGACTACTCGAGTACTAAGAAATCTCTTCTCGAGAACAAGAAGTCAATTCTCGAGAACTAGAAGACATTCTCGAGAATAAAGAAAGAATTTCTCGAGAGCAGGCACCCCTCTCGAGAACAAGAAATCCCTTCTCGAGAACAAGAAATCCCTTCTCGAGAACAAGAAATCCCTTCTCGAGAACAAGAAGTCACATCTCGAGAACAAGAAATCCCTTCTCGAGAACAAGAAGTCCCTTCTCGAGAACAAGAAGTCACGTCTCGAGAACAAGAAATCCCTTCTTGAGAACAAGAAGGTAGTTCTCAAGAACAGCAAAGTCATCTCGAGAACAGAAGGTAGTTCTCGAGAACAGCAAGGGCATACTTCTCGGGAACGAAGGACCATTTTCGAGTACAACAAGACGTCTTGAGAACTATAAAATAGCTCTCGAGTATAAGGAAAAACACTTCTCGGGAACTAGAATAGCATTTCTCGGGAACAGCATTTCTCAAGAACCAGGAGGACAGTTCTCGAGTACAAGAAAAGTTTCTCGAGCAAAAAAGTAGAGTAAATTTCAGAAATTCTAATTTAACTAAACATCCGGGATAAAATATGACTACGAATTTAGAGCGAGGAAAAATCCCTAGAATCCGACGTACCATTCTTGAGACAATATCATCAAAAGCTTACATAAGCAAAGAAAATCCTCACAAGTATCCAAACATGCGCCGAGACTCCAAAATGCTCGGAACGCAACAAAACCGAACAAGTCCAAGTCCTCAAAACCTCAACCTTTATAACAGGGAAGACATTCCAACCCAACAGAATCCCAAAATCTGGATAAATAGGCCCGACGGACGTTAAAACGTACAAACGGTGGAGCGTCGTCAACAAAACGAAAAAGGGTAACACCCTGACGTCGAAATTATGACGTCGAAAAACCAAATAATGACATCAGAAAATCGGGGGTGTTACAGTCACACCCCTTAAAAAGAAGTTTCATCTTGAAACTTAACACAACATCAAAACCAAACCTAAAACAAAACTCAATTATTACCAACAACTCGATGACATACCTGAACTAAGGGAAGAGATGCGGATGAGATTCTCTCATCGCCGATTCCAATTCCCACGTCGCACTCTCAATGTCTTGATTTTGCCAGAGAACTTTAACCATGGGGATGGTCTTCCTCCGCAACACTCGATCTTGAGAATCCAGAATACGAACAGGTTCTTCCACATATATAAGGTTGGGTTGAATCTGGGGCACCGAGTCGAGGACTTGACGATCAGTACGAATACACTTCCGCAACTAGCTCACATGGAACACATCATGGACACCACGGAAGGTAGCAGGCAACTCCAGCCTATAAGCTGACACTCCGATGCGCTCAAGAATTTAAAAAGGTCCCACATACTGGGGGTTTAACTTATGGTTCCTTCCAAACCTTTTAACACATGACGTCAGAGAAACTTTCAGAAAACCATGTCCCTAACAGCGAACTCCAGATCAACCCTTCGTTGATTAGCATATTTCTCATATCGCTCTTGTGCTACATGGGGATTTTCTTTAATATGAGTCACGGCACATTTCATCTCTTCAAGGTCTTCTAGACCTAGCAACGGTCTTTCACCAACTTCAGCCCAAAACAAAGGAGTCCTACAATGTCTCCCATATAGGGCCTCAAACGAGGACATATGCAGACTCTCTTGGTAACTATTATTGTATGCAAACTTCATGAGTCTGAGACGTTCATCACAAGCACTACCATGATCCAAAATATAACACCTAATCATGTCTTCTACGATCTGATTAACTCTTTCTGTCTGACTATTTGTCTGTGGATGATAGCCAGTGGAATACCTCAAATCATTACCCAACCCCTCATGTAAACTCTTCCAAAAATGAGACGTAAATATAGAGTCTCGGTATGATACGATACTGGCAGACACTCCATGCAATCGGATAACCTCATCAAGGTATAATTCAGCTATCTTTTTCATAGAATATCCTATCTTAAAAGGCACAAAGTGAGCACACTTTGTCAATCTATCGACTATCACCCAAAAAGAGTCATGCCCACGGGGAGATTTCGGTAGACCGGTGATGAAATCCATTGAAATACTCTCCCACTTCAAACTTGGAATATCAAGAGGTGTCAATTTACCACCAGGTCTCCTATGGTCAGCCTTAACACGCTGACCTGTGTAACATTCTGCAACAAACTTTGCTATATCATTATTCATCCCCGATCACCAAACAATCTGCTTAAGATCTTTATACATTTTTGTGGTACCATGATGGTAGACAACATTGGAACCATGAGCTTTAGTACAAATTTTAGCCTGAATATCACCAAAAGCGGGAATGCAAAACCTACCCTAATACTTTAAGGTATCCAACTCATCCAAGAAGAATTCAGGTAGCTCTCCCTTCTCAGTTCTATTCCGGAGATGCAACAAATCCGGATCATCCTTCTGGTGGGCTATAGTAAGAGAAATCCAAGAGGGCTCTTTTGCTTCCAAACTAGCAGGCACTGCACTATTCCTAACTATAATGTCCATCAACAAGAATTCTTCTACCAAGAACTGCACAGATAAATTGAAAATTTTGGCGGTCTTTCTACTCAAAGCATTGCCTACTATGTTACCCTTTCCTGGGTGATAAAGGATCTCCAGTTCATAATCCGCCACATATTGTAACCACTGACGCTGGCGCAGATTTAATTCCTTCTGAGTGAAGACGTACTTCAAACTTTTATGATATGTATAGATCTTGCACAGCGTGCCATATAATAAATGTCTCCACAGCTTCAGCGCATAAGTTACAGCAGCAAACTCCAATTCATGCGTAGGATAGTTTCTTTCATTAATCTTCAACTATCTTGATCCATACGCGATCACCTTCCCATCTTGCATCAAAACACAGTCAAGTCCAATGTGTGATGCATCCACATACACAGTGTACTTAACCCCTTCGGTAGGCAAGGCTAAGACTGGAGCAGTACACAATCTCTTCTTCAACTCTTGGAAATCTTATTCACACTTATCGCTCCAAATGAATGTAGTATTTTTCTGGGTAAGTCTAGTTAAAGGAGCAGACAACACTGAAAACCTTTCCAAAAATCTTCTATAATAGCCAGTCAGGCCTAAGAAGCTCCTAATCTCCTTAGGTGTAGAAGGTCTCTCTCATCTCATAGCAGAAATCTTGGTCGAGTCTACAGAAATACCGTCCTTGTTTACAACATGCCCCAAAAATGAAACTTGATATATCCAGAACTCACACTTGCTCAGCTTCGCATGAAGCTTATGCTCCCTCAGGATCGTCAAAACCAATCATAAATGTTGAGTATGCTCCTCAACACTGCGGGAATACACTAGGACGCCATCTATGAACACAATCACGAAACTATCCAAGAAGTCCTTGAACACTCTATTCATTAAGTCCATAAATGCAGAGGGTGCATTAGTCAACCCAAAGGACATCACCAAAAACTCAAAAATGTCTATGTCGCGATCGGAAAGGGGTCTGTGGAATATATGTCTCACGAATTCTCAACTGGTGGTAGCCTGAATGAATATCAATCATTGAAAATACCGAGCTAACACGCAAATGATCAAACAAATCATCAATTCTCGGCAAGGGATATCTATTCTTAATGGTCACCTTGTTCAATTCTCTGTAATCGATGCAAAGCCTCATCGATCCATCCTTCTTCTTTACAAATAATACGGGGGCACCCCACGGGGAAGAACTTGGCCTAATAAATCCACACTACAGCAATTCATCAAGCTGAGTACGCAACTCATCCAACTCACCCGGAGCCATGCAGTACTGTGCTTTGGCAATAGGACAGGTACTTGGCTCGACGTCTATCACAAACTCTATCTCCCTCACCGAAGGAAGTCCTGGAAGACAGTCAGGAAAAACATCTGGAAACTCTCGCACCACCGAGACATCCTCAAGATGTAGTGTAACAAGAGTAGTTTCCAATGCAGAAATAGAAACCAGAAATGCCTCACAACCAGACTCGATAGCAAGCACGTGCCGCAGAAATGGTGGGGGAAACCCTGTCCTGAAAACTATAGATACACAGAGGTTGGCCATTCTCCATCCTGAAATCCAGTCGCTTTGCATTGCACTGGATTACTGCATCATACTTGGACAGCCAGTTCATGCCCAAAATCACATCTAAGTATGTCATATCCAACACCATCAGATCCGCAAAGACTAGGAAATCTCCTAAATAAATAGGGCATTTCAGAACTCCTTGATTAGATACTACTGATTCACTTGAGGGAAGCCTGACGTTGAAGGAGTCTCCTAAATGATCCATGTTCAAACGATGTTTATCTACAAACCTCCGTGCCACAATGGAATGGGTGGCACCCGAATCGAAAAGAACGCATGCCCACCTATTTTGCACCTTAAACTCCCCTAAAACCGTAGCATACATAACTAAATGAACGATAACTAGGGAAACAACGAGAAATAATAAAGATAAATTAAACTGGGGCTAACGTGATATAACTTGCGTAGAGGTTTGAGCTTCTTCCCTGGTCACCACGTTCAGCTTTCCTTTTCCTTTATCTAGGTTTGCTGGTGGCGGTAGAGCCCGAAGCGGAGCAGGTTGCAGTGGAGTATGAGCCTGGGGGAATGAAGTCTTCAGGTGCCCCTTCTGCCTGCACAGGAAGAAAACCTTATTATTAAACCAACAATGACTCATGTCATGACCCTTCTTTGCACAGATTAGGCACACCAGATCATCTTTGGGTGCACCTTGGATGGCGAGCTCCTTCTGCTGCTGCAGGGTGGCAGTCCTCTTGAAACATCTTTCGAAAGGGTGGCCAGGTCGACCACAAAACTACATACCTCTTTACTCTTCTTCTTCGAAGAAGGGCCAGATGCCCTAGAGCTTCCATCCTCATCACCTTTCCTCTTCTCCTTCCTTGCCGTAGTACCTCGATTCTTGGCATTTTCTATCTCCTCAACCTTCAGTGCGGATTCCACTGCCTCAGCATAGCTTTCAGCTCTATAAGCACATGCCAATTGTTGGACATCGCTTCTTAATCCTCCGAGGAAACGCTTCACTCTTACTTCCTCTGAGGCTACCAAATCAGGAGCAAATCTGCTCAGCTTACTAAACTCGGTCTCATATTCTCTCACAGTGAGCAGTCTCTACTTCAAATGCAGGAAATTGTTCATCAATCGGTCCTGCTCGACCGAGGGTAAGAACTTCTTCAGCAGCATCTTCTTGAAGGACTCCCAAGAACATCCTTCTGCCAAACATTCCTTTTCTCGAATCCACTAGGTCTTTGTCAGGCCTTTTAGCTGGTAAGCCACAAGCATCACCTTCTGGGCTTCAACAATCCCCAAATACATAAACATCTCATCCATAGAGATAATCCAATCATCAAAAACCATGAAATCGGCACTCACGTCATAAGTGGGAGGTCTCAATCGCTGGAAATGCGATATAAGGTTCATCTCCGACGGTAACATCATCGGGGCCACTAGAGGAGCAGGATTAGCATATACGGCCTGACCCGTGGCAGAATCTTGCGCTACGGGTTACTGCACGGCAGCGTCATACAATAACAATTGAATCTGTGACTGCATCGCAACTAACTGCCTCGACAGAGCTTCATTGCTCTAGCACAAACTCTCGATCAACGCATCACTCTGAGCACCTGATGACTCACCCTCTGATAGGGGAGTTGACCTCATCATAGGATGCTTTGGCGGCATTTCTAAAAAGTAACGAATGGCTCGTCAAAAATCTTAGATTACAACAAGGTCACACAACTAGTTCAAACCATACTTAAGACACTTGCTTATGCTGCAACTTGCTCTGGGATTTTATAATAATGCTATGTCCTACTTAGGATGATATCCTCTCATCCTATTTAATCATGTGCCTATGAGATGAATGCATGAATTCTTTATCTTCTTTAAAATCATGTGTGTTTATGTGTCATCCTGTAAACCCTAACCTAGCACGCGTGCTTATGCGATGATATGTTATATATGTAGAGTTATGCATTCTAAAAAAGGCCTTAATGCATACATGAGCGGCGTACATATAAAATGTTATGCATCCCATACTACATAACATTGCATGCAACGAGAAAAAAAATGTGCTAATGGGCACCCTTGTGATGATGGTTATTCATCTCATACTACATAACCATCACATGTTGCCTCCTATGGTGGATCCATATACAAACATATATTATGCATCCCATACTACATAATATGCCCCGTATACTTCTTATCATGCTATGAGTGTAGTGACTATGCTTCAGTTAAGACGTACTGATGACACATCGGTGTGTGTATGCAAATGAAAGAAGGAAATCAACTAAACGAGATTGGCTATGTACAACCCCGTGTCCGGCGAGCAAGGTCACCAGGGTCTAGGCAGATCAGGCTAAGGACAATAGGCGAGCTCGACAGTGGAGGGGGCCGAGCTCGAGCTCGGCATCCGTCGACCAGAGATTGACGTTCGGCGACCCCGAGCTCGGCATTCGCCGAGCGAGCCACAACTCGCGTCCTCGCAGTGGAACTCGGCAACAGTAGGCGAGCAAGGCCTGCCGAGGTGATCAAAGCTCCCCAGCTCGCCTAGATGTATGAGGTACTTTTTACTATTTTGCCCGCACTGGCCTGCCCATAGCCCTTCAAAACAGCGGAGCTTGGCTGTTGGCAGGCCCAGCCAAGGGTTTTCAGGTAATTTCAGGTCAGCTCTTTCGGGTATTGGCAGTCCAGATTGTAAAAACTATAAATAGGACCCAAGGGGTACCCCAGAAGGCGGGTTTTTCCTATGCTCTCCTTCTCCAATCTTCAAGTGCTTTCTGAGGGCACCTTAGCTCGGCTTCTGGCTAAGGAGGGGATGCGCTCTGAGATCTTCCGGGTTTGTGGTGGTACCTCCACCGCCGAGCCCTTGGGTCGGTCTTACCTTGTCTTCTTTGTTGTTTTGCTTGCAGGGGCAAAGTAGGTACGAGATCACCCCTTTCCCCACGGGTCGAACTCCACAGGAAATCGAGGAATCGGTTTCAACATTCTGGTGCGGTGAGCCTGGACAGTGGTCAGTGCAGAAAAGCTTCCGCGAGCTCAATGACGGGACAGGAATCCGACGGGCCGAACTCGCCGCCCCACCCCCTCCCCCCCCCCCCACGCCTCTTGTCACAGTGGGGATGTTAGAAGACTTCAGGAATGAGGTGCTGAGCCTCGTCAAGTTCGCACTCGGCACGTGGGCCGAGTGCTCGACTCCAGCGGTCCCGATCGCGGCCGCCCCCTCTTTGGGCTAGGATGCTCCCGGTAGGAGAGCTGGGAAAGAAGTGGCCGAGGAAGGCCGAGGGTGCGAGCTCCCCGGGCGCGAGCTCTTCACCGGCTCGGCAGGCCGAGGCAGGTTCGGCGAGCTGGGCTCGCGAGACTCGTCGGCTCGCCCAGTGGGGGGAGGAAGTCCTTTCAGCAAGCTGGTCTCCTCAGCTCCAGTTCCAGATGGGTTCAGGGAACCCGAGATGTCCTACTACACCGGGAAGGGAGACCCGGTCCAGCATGTGCTATGTTTTGAGGATGTAGTCTCCATACGAAAGATGTCGGACGGGTTCAAATGTTGATTCTTCGCTATCACCCTCAGGGAGAAGGCAAGGGAGTGGTTCCATCAGCTACCGGCCAGCTCCATCTACTGCTTCGAGGACCTGCGCTGGGGGTTCATGCTGAGGTTCACTACCTCGAAGAAGAGGAAGAAGGAGTCTGAGTCCCTGTAACACATCAAGCAGGGGGTGAACGAGATGCTGGGAAGCTACGTGGACAGGTTCCAGGAGGAGGTTACTCAGGTCCAGGAGATGCCGGGCCATAATCTGATGATGGCCTTTACCCTGGGCCTGCAGCAGGGGTTCTTCCGGATGGAGCTGAAGAGATTTCCCCCCCCCCCCTCTCCTACGAGGAGCTGATGGAGATGGCGGCAAGAGAAGTTGACGGGGAGGCATCAAACCCGGAATTCGCGAGGAAACTGTCCAGGTGGGCCACTAAGGAGGAAAAGGAGTCGAAGGGAGGAAGAGGACAGGAGGAGAGGAGAGGAGAGCCCAGGCAGAGGGAGCAGAGGCAGCTCTAGGGGCAGCAGCAGCCGAGGTGGGGGTGTCAGGAGCCCGACCGATGGCTAGGATGGAGACCAGAGTGGCAGGGGCAGGGGCCACAGAGAGGGTACTACGGAAGGGATCACTACCAGGGGAGGCAAGATCAGTTTCACCCTCCAGGCTGGAGGCAGGCCCAAAGGCCCCGGCTTCCCGATCAGGAGGAGGCAATGTCCATAGCCATGGGTACGAGGAGGGGAATGATGAGGAGGAGGAGGAGAGAAGTGAGGGTGGAGTTGCCCTATTGCGACTTCCATCAGGAGGAGGGGCACGCAACAGCCAGCGTGCCCGGAATTTCTCGAGATGAGAGGGAATAGGGAGCAGCAATAGCAGTAGGGGCGACAAGAAATAAGGATTGAGGAGGTCCTGCCTCGGGCGGAGGAGGATCGTTGCGAAGACTGGGTGGACGTGGGGACCCGAGGTGGGATCGGAGTGATCCACGGAGGGGTCGGGGTCGAGGCCTCCCGCAAGGCAAGCCTCCATACCATGTACCGACGAAGCGTTGCCTCCACATCCCAAACCCCACCCCCGGAGGAGAGGATCACTTTCTCCAGGAGCGATATGCCAGACCACGAGGACCCATTCTGCGATGCGCTGGTCATCAAGGCAGCCATCGAGAATTTCAGGGTCTCTCGGATCCTCGTAGACAACGGGAGTTCCGTCAACGTCGTCTTCAAAAAGGCATTCGACGCGATGAAGGTGAAGGCAAAGAGAGTGTTAGCCTCGGATGGACCCTTGTTCGGGTTCTCGGGAGAAAGGAAGGAAGTGGAGGGAGGAGTAGGCCTCCATGTCACCTTAGGGGGACAGTCCCGAAACTGCAGGTTCATCATCGTGGATGCCCCCAGTAGCTACAGCACCATCTTCGGAAGGCCCCTTATCAGCGCCTTCCACTGCGTCCCCTCATCCTTCCACCAATGCTTAAAGTTCAACGCCGAGGGGATTCAGGTCCGTGTCATGGGGGACCCAAAGGTGGCGCGAGAGTGCTATGTCACTGTGGTGAACACCATCTCTTGGCAGGAGGAAGCCGAGGAGATGGGTTGGAGGCTGGAGGAAGCCGATCAAGGAGGAAGGAGGGAGGAGCTGGAGACGGAGAGCTGGGGCGGGGAGGCGTCAGGAGGAGACCTGGAGAAGGTGGCCAAAGTGACGGCCGTAGGGGAAGAGATGGAGATAGAGGTCTTGGTCCCGGGAGAGAAGGATACTGAAGGTTGGGAAGAGCAGTCTAGGCTGGAGGCTGCAGAGGAAGTGGTGGAGCTAGAGGTGCTCAACTGAGGAGGCAGGGTGGAGAAGATCCGCGTCAGCGGGGGGCTAACCCCGGAGGACCAAGGCAAGATGCTGGAGTACATCCAAAAGAACATGGACATCTTTGCTTAGAACGCCGCGGAGATGCCGGGGGTTGACGCGGATGTGGCCTGCCACCGCCTCAACCTGGACCCGGGAACACGCCCCGTTTAGCAGAAGAAGAGGTCCACTGCGGGCAAGCTGGCAGAGCCCATCAGGGAGGAGGTGGCGAAGCTCCTCAAGGCTGGATTTGTGTCCGAGATTCAGTACCCCGGCTGGGTCTCCAACGTGGTCATGGTTAAAAAAGGAGACGACCGATGGAGGATGTGTATCGATTTTTCCTTACTTAATAAAGCTTGTCCTAAGAACTGTTATCCTTTGCCTCGAATCAACACGCTGGTTGACTCAGCCGTCGGTTTTTCTATAATGAGTTTTTTAGATACTTTTTCAGGTTATCATCAAATCAGGATGCACCCCCCAGACATTAAGGATGTCTCATTTATTATAAGGGATGGATGTTACTGCTACAAGATGATGCCCTTCGGGCTGAAGAATGCTGGGGCAACCTACCAGAAAATGATGGATAGGGTCTTCAAGGAGCAGAGGGGGAGGAATTTGGAGGTGTATGTGGATGACCTCATGATCAAAAGTCGGGATGTGGACTCCCACCTCCGGGACCTGGAGGAGACCTTTGCCACCCTGCGCAAATACAAGATGCGGTGGAACCCCCTAAAATGTGTCTTTCGGGCCAGCAGGGGAAAGTTCTTGGGGCACCTCCTCACCCCCGCAGGGGTCGAGCCGAATCCTGATAAAGTCAGGGCTATCCTGGAGCTGGGATCCCCGCGGAATGCTAAGGAGGTCCAACGGCTGACGGGGAAGCTAGCGGGGCTGAGTAGATTCCTCTCACGGGCAGGGGAGAAGTGCTCCCCCTTCTTCAAAATGCTGAGGGGTTGTCAGAAGTTTGAATGGACCAAGGAGTGCGAGGAGGGTTTCCAGGACCTCAAGGTGCAATTGACTCAGGCTCCGCTGCTCCAAGGGCCGAAGGAGGGGGAAGACCTGTTCTTATATCTCGGGGTCAGGGCGGAGGCCTTGAGCTCCGTCTTAGTTCATGAAGAGGAATCAATGCACACGATCAGTGGCACACAACCGGTGGTCGTGCGCACTGTGTCCAGTGGTCGTGCGTATGCCCAGGCAAAACTTGCAAAAGGAAGGCAAGTGCGCACAATCATTGACGCACGACCAGTGGTCGTGCGTAGTAGATCCGATGATTGTGCGCAGTATTCCTATTTCCAAACACTCCCGGAACACGTACACAACCCCTGTACCAATAGGAAAAACAAATCACTGATATGTGCAAACATTCCAGGCAATCATAATAAAGAGTACAAATAATAAAAGTACAAAAATACACAACATGGGCCAAAGTGTGCACTTCCTATGGAAATATATATAAGAAGAAATATGAACGATATATAACTAAAAGTGAAGTGCAAACACGTGAAAAATAGCCCAGATGAGTCTGAAAAACCCTATATAAATTGGACTCATCAGTTGGCTTCATGTGAAAGACATTCTTAGGTCCTTCTGGGCCGAGGGGATATCTTGTGCTACTTACGTCATCAATCGAATGCCGCTCAACCCGATCAACATGAAGTCTCCTTTTGAGATGTTGCTGAAGGAGAAGCTAAGTGTGGAACACCTTCAGGTGTTTGGATCAACTTGCTATGTCCATGTCCCTGATGTTTCAAGGACAAAGTTTGATGCGAAGGCAAGGAAGCTTGTATTTATTGGCTACGATGAGCGGAAGAAGGGATGGAAATGGACGGACCCTTCGACGAAGAAGTTTTTTGTATCAATATACGTGGTATTTGATGAACTGAAGTCGTATGGAGGACGCTCGGCTAAGCTATCTGAGAGCAAGGTTGATGAAGAGTAGAAGGTGGCTGCTGAAAGTTTGTAAGAGGAGCTTGTTATTTCACCAGCAGCCCCTGTTGCTTCAAACTCTGAGGCTGAGGCTTCTGGCTCAGGAAGCAGTGAGAGCATTACTCCAAGCTTGCCCGAAGTTGGAGTTGAGCCTGAATAAGCAACGGAGGTGGTGAGCAAGGAGCAGACTCTTCGGAGATCAAAGAGGGTAATTAAGCCACTAGCTCGGTACTGTGATGGGAATGCAGTGAGTTTTTTCTCCTGCTTCTTGCAGGTCCTCTGGATGAGCGAGAGCATGCAAACTTCAATGAGGCCACTGGAGTCAAGGATTGGGATGATGTCATTAAGGAAGAGATTGCTGCTCTCAAAAAGAATGAAACCTGGGATCTTGTGCCCAAGGTTGATGGCATTACTCCAGTGACTTGCAAGTGGCTGTTTAAGTTGAAGAAGAAGACTAATGGGAGCATTGATAGATACAAATTAAGCTCGCCTGGTTGCTCGAGGATTCTCAAAGTAGTATGGAGAAGACTATGAGGAGACATTTAGTCCAGTTGCAAAGATTACTTCGGTTCGGGTGGTGAACGCCTTGGCTGCTTGCAAGGGATGGAGGATGTGACAGCTTGACGTGAAGAATCCTTTTCTTTACGGAGAAATTGATAAGGATATCTTCATGGATCAGCCACTTGAATTTGTTTCTGAAGTTCATCCAGACTATGTCTGCAAGCTCAGGAAGGCTCTCTACAGGTTGAAGCAAGCTCCTAGAGCTTGGTATGGAAAGATAGCAGAGTACCTTCAATTCTGCGGTTATCTTGCTTCCAACTCGGATTCTAGCTTGTTCGTCAAGACGAAGGGGGAGCTTCAAGTCTTGGTCCTACTGTATGTAGATGATATTATCATCACAGGAAATTCGGAGGATGAAGTAGCTAGGCTCAGGGCTGAGCTTGCTATATGCTTCGAATTGAAAGACTTGGGAGAGCTTCATCACTTTCTTGGTCTTGAAGTGGAGAAGAAGGAGAGCGGGATACTCATTTGCCAAAAGGGTTATGCGGATCGCATTGTGAGTCAATTTGGCATGGGCGAAGGGAAGAGTAGCTCTATTCCTCTAGATCTTGTCTAAAGCTTTGACGAGATGAGGGAAGGATTCTTCCTGATCCCTTGGTGTTCAGAGCTCTAGTTGGGAGCTTGATATACTTAACGATTATAACGCCAGACATTACTTACGTTGTTGGCCGAGTAAGTCGGTTTATGGCTGAACCAAGGAAGTATCATCTTGTAGCAACAAAGAACATCTTGAAGTATGTCAAAGCGACTTCTGATATGGGACTCCTCTATAATAGGGACATTGTGATTTCTTTGATTGGATACACGGATGCTGATTATGGTGGTGACTCGGATGATCGAAGATTAACTTCGGGTTATGTGTTCACTTGTCGATCAGCTTGTATCTTGTGGTGTAGTAAGAAGTAGGACTCAGTGTCAGTGGCTACTACAGAAGCAGAGTACAAGGCTTTGGCATTGGCTGCTCGGGAAGCCATCTGGTTGAGGAGGCTGATAAAGGATGTTCATGAAGAAGTGCAATGACCTACTTTGCTCCGAGGTGACAATGAGAGTGCTCTCAAACTGGTGAACAATCCAGTGTGTCACGCAAGAATCAAGCATATTGAGATCGAGCACCACTTCATAAGGGAGAAGGTGTTGGAGGGATCTATTCTGGTCGGGCATGTTCGGAGTGAAGATAATCTTGCTGACATCATCACGAAGCCGCCATTGAAGGGGCCATTTCAGCGATTACGAAGCTTGTTGGGCTTGATCACCACTTCTCACTTCAAGGGGGAGTGTTGAAATTTGTGAAGTGAAAGTGGGTGATGGGCAGGCCAGGCAATCTGAGCGGCCTGTGCGGTCTGAGTCCACGGCCTGGGCGGACTGATGGTTGTGGCCTGGGTGACCTTGGTTGTCTTGGTGGCTTGGCCGTTAAGGAGCAGCCTGTGCGGCCTGAGCGGCCTAGTGTGCGGCCTGAGCGGTCTGGTGTGCGGCCTGGTGGGCCTATGGCCAAGAAAATTGGGCTTCAAGCAAAGCGGACAGAGCGGACTGCGGTTTGCGGGCTATATACAGTGCTTAGTTGATCTACGGCCTTGTAGATTTGCAAGCTTCTGTTAACCGGAGGATTGGGAGTTCTATCTGCGGGAGGCTTTGCGGACTGGTTGAGTCCGCAGTGTTCTCTATTGCGGACTGGCCTTGGAGTTTGGCTGTGGCCTTTGTCGTGGTCTAGTGGTGCAGCGGGCGTTAGCTGCTATGGAGGACTACACGGACTGGTGTCAGAGTCCGGCAGTTGGCCATTGTCTTGACAGCTGTGCGAGTAGGTCTTGCGGGCTCTGTCTTCTGGTGGAATGTTGGCAATCTACTTTGGGTACAGGCAGACTGGGCCTTGTCCGCCGAGCTCGCGCATGTCCTTGGTGGTTTTCTAGACTTGGTGACATTCAGTGACAAGTACAGTGTGTTCGCAATATCCGCCGAGTTCGTTGTTGACTGGGCGGACTGCCTGTTGGTTGTGTACTCGTGGCGGATGGTGGCTTTGTTCTCGAGCTGTGCGGACTGCCTCTATAACACCCCCATCCGTCGTATGGCATATAACAGAAGGTCCAGCTGGAACCCGACGCCATATAACACACACAGTCGGAAGGGTTACATAAGAATATTCAAACTATCCAATTAAGACTACTCGTCCTACACAGAGCATTCTAGTGGAAGCTTTTAAAGTTGAAAGAACCCAAATCTTAAATCCATATCAAAGAATGTCCACATCCACACAACAGGAATGAACCCCCAAATACACTAAAAAGGATACATGGTCTTATGGCCTTACAAATGTTCACTTAATAAAAACATGTCTTACATACATCGGCTCGCAGGCCGGCCACACATGATAAAAATAAAAACAACTATTCGCTTTGGCCTTCTAGGGCTAGCACAGCAACATGGGCTCCAGCCCGCTATTTGGTACTCTGCTCTGCAGCACCTGCAAGCACATTTCACCGCATGGTGGCAAACAAAGCAACGGTCAGCCAAAAGCCGACCAAATTATAACGACCCCGCCCCTTACTCGGGACGGCGGTGCTCTTTCCCTGCATATCATTAGTCCAATAAAATAATAAAGCGCAACTATACTACGCCACAGGTGTAGGCTCACACGGTCAAACACCCTGTGCACTCAGGGCACATTAACGGTGAATCCTGACCAATCAGCGTCTTCACCACCATCCCAAATATGGCAACCATGTGAGCATTTAGCATTTCTGACCACCGTCTAAGGCTGCTGACTATGCCAACGGCCAGTCCCCGTCTTCGGGTCTCTCGCACCGAACCACATATCCTATGTCCGATTCCACATGCCCGTTGTTCACGCTGCCTAGTCAATTTAAGTCCTACGCGCGGGCCAAGCTTCTCTCGGATCCCAAAATTTCCAAACAATCGCATAACACAGTTATGTTCAAGGCCTGTTCCAGACCTCCAAATTAGCAGAACAACGATTCCTCTCAGTTTTCCGGGTGCGCCTTGGAGCTAACATCCAAGGATCCCTACTACAATCTACCGCATAGAAACCCGAAAAACCCCAAAGCACGAAGTCTTCTCCGGCAAAACATATCAAATGCAACATCACCGATCCAGACAATACACGTCCGGGTAGGCTTCACACACAATGCCTATGCCCGTACTTACGATTCTGGACTCTATATGCAATACAAGGGAGACTATTCACATCAACCCCAAGGAACACCACGCACTCACCGCACACTCGCGGGAGCGGGATTCCTTATGCAGAAAGAAAGAGCTTCACATGCTCAAGTAGAGAATCGTTACCCTTGTAGTCCGTTTTGGCGCCATGGAAAAACTACACAGATGGAACTCTTCATAACAAACTTTCCTCCACGGATCCGCTCTCAGATTTCAAAATAGTGCTCTGATGCTCCGCCGGCGGCCGGAAAACCCTTCCTTCTTCCTCCTCTTTCCAACTCCTTGAGAGAGAGAATGGTTGGAGAGAAATGAAGGATTAACTCCCCTATTCCCGGCCATAACAGAGCAGGAAACCATCTGGGCTGTTGGATCTTAATTAAAGAAAACGAACGGCTCAGATCCATTCAAAAATCTCCAGACCTGGGCCGAACACGGCTTGGAACACGACCGTGTCCCAGTCCGTGTGCCTCGATCCAGGCACGACCGTCGAACGGAGAAAAGACACACGGGCAAAGACACGCCCGTATCACACCTGACACGCCCGTGTCGGGTTCCTCGACACTCCCGTGTCCGGGGGCGTGTCACGCATAACCGCCACGGCAACGGTCATGACCCAATAGAACACGGGTAGGGACACAGGTAGGCACACGCCCGTATCAAATGACACGCCCTTGTCAAATGACACGCCCGTATCACTTAGCCGTGTTTCTAGCCGTGTTCTTCTCGGGATGAAAACGGCCAAAAAGACCAGCCAAACACGGCCTTGGACACGCCCGTGTCCTAGGCCGTGTACCCCTATACAGGCACCAAAAATTCCCTTTTTCGCGGCCGACTCAAATACAATTTTCGGGGCGTTACAAATCTCCCCCACTTAAGGAATTTCGTCCCGAAATTAAGCAAAGGTACACAAATCTAAATAATACCTGAGTGGAATAACTCGGGGTATTCCTCCAACATAGCTTACTCTCGCTCCCAAGAAAGCTCCTCACGTCCGCAATTATCCCATCGGACTTTAACCATACGAATATCCTTGTTGCGGAGTCGCTTGACTGCAACATCTTCAATACGTACTGGCTTGACCCTTGTGGTCAACACATAATCAACTGGTACTTGATTATCCGCAATGATCTGCGAAGGCTCTTGTACCGCCTTACGCAACACCGACACGTGGAACACGTCATGCAGCCCACTCAACTCCACCGACAGTTTCAATCTATACGCCGCCTCGCTAACACGCTCCAGGGTTTCAATCTATATGCAGCTCAATTGGTGATGAGAAGTGAAGGAACTCCATAGTTAAGCGTGCTTGGGCGAGAGTAGTACTGGGATGGGTGACCTCCTGGGAAGTCCTCATATGGCCCAGCTTAACTATCGAGTTCGCTCATCAAAGGGAGGTTGTGGCCACCAACAACCCGCCTGTGGAGGGAGAGGGGTTGGGGTGCTTGGGTTGCAGCCCGGTAGCGTCGCCTAGAGCGGAAATGTGACACTGTCATGTTGTATCGGCTAGGGTCGTTACAGCCTCCTTGTCTGCATATTGTGTGTGGACTGTCACAGTAAAGGTGGATGTCCTTGTATGGTGTTTTGCGGGCTATGCGGGTTGGTGCCTTGTCCGCATAGTGTGGGCGGACTGGTGCGAGTTCGCCTAATGGTGAACATCGTTATTGCTACTGGCGGTTTCTCTTGGAATCCCGCTCAGTCCTTGCGGACTCAGCGGACGGGTTTTTTCTATTGCGTGGGCTGGGTTGGTGATTCTATTCACTAGGGTGGTGACCATAATCCTCACCTCGCCTATAAATAGACCCCCTAGCACGTCTACAGTAACTGAGTGAACAGTAAGTGGGGCTTGGTCAATTGTTGCGGTCTGGTTTTTTCTGTCCGCGCGGGTTAAGCAGAGTTAACTGTTTGCTGTTGCAGGTTGTGCGGCTAACACTGAGGAGTCAGGGGTTTGGCTTTGACTGCGATCAGCATCAGTGAAGTTGCGGTTTCAATCAGCAGTTTCAGCAGGTCGCGTTCGGCTTGTCAGTTTCTCTACTTCAGCATTTCAAAGTTCAATTACATGTCCGCTATACTCGGCAGACTAGGCGGACTGTTCCTCAGTTCGGCAGCGGCTTGTAGCGGTCGGCGAATAACGGTGTGTCCGCGCGACCTCGCGGTTTCGGCGGACTCCGTGTTCTATTCGGATTCTAGTAGCAGTTCGGCGCAGCTTCAGCGACTTGGCGGACTAGGTGGTCTCGGCGATCTACAATTCTGTCCGCGCGAGCTGTTTGAGTTGTATTGTTTCCTGTTTTCCTGTGTACTGGCAAAATCTTATCTCGCCATGTATACCTCGCATTATAAAGAAGAATAAAAGAATATATGATCTGCTTGCCCCGTGTGATTGCGTGGGTTGATTAAGCTTGCTTTCCTGGTTTCCGCACGATCAAGGTGTGATCTTGATAGTCCTGAGGATATTAATTTGGCATTAGGCTATCTTGGTGACCACTTTGAGAAAATTCAACATACCAGAGAGTGTTAGGCCGTCATAGTTGTGAGATGATCGAAGAGACAAGGCTAGGCTTGATCGTCATTGCTTGTCAAGCAAAGATCACCGTAACTGTAATGTATCCTATGCGAAGCATATCAGAGCTAACATATGGGGCCTCCCTAGCACACACTCTGTGTTAGATGTCGGCTAGGATCCGAAGTCCCGTATTCCTCCGCATGAGAGTTGGATAGCCCCCACTACACATATGCGAAAACTCCTCGCGATATGTGGTCATTGTGGCCTTTTGTCGGAATCCAATCTCGAGGGGGGCTATAGAAGACTTGGTGATATCTCATTGGTGTAGCGATCTCTTTGGCAAAGAGAAAATAGAGGAGGAAGCATTACAAGAAGGGAACTGTGTCAGTATGATATCCCTGAGGTAAACTTTATTGAAAAACAAGAATGAACACCTAGAAGTGTTTTGAAATGAAAATGTTTGAAAGGGCAGGAGTAGAGATAACCCATCATGGTTGTGAAACAATTTGAAGAACTATAAAGTCCTTTACTGGCTTAGAATAGTCTTCCAATCACGCCCTTGTCATCAGCATCGAAGTATTCAACAGTTTATTAACAACGAGGAGAGGGGGTTCTTCGACTAGGCTCACCCCTCTTGAGCTATAAGGAATGTCTGCAACTTCTTTGCCCTTTGAGGTGGCTGGATCAGGGCGATCTTCTTTGGGAAACAGGTCACGCATCTTACCCTGCCGGAGCATCCTTTACATCAGTTGCAGAGTGCTCGGCAGTTCTCTGTCAGGTGTCCTGCCTCTTTGTGGAATTTGCAATATGATTCTTGGTCTCTTGACCTTTGATCGGCTATTCGATAAGGTCTTTTGAAGCTAGCCTTATCTTTCATGATTTGGCTCACCTCTTGCATGACTTCATCTAGTTCGGACTCATGCAAGTCATTGTCTTGCTGCTGGTAAACTGCAGCTGTTTGCGAAGATGGAGCTGGTAGTAGTAATGGGTCTCGAGTACGATCACGATCCTGGAGGAGATATTGATGACGCTGAAACCTTCTTCCCTTCCTTGAGTGAGTTGGGAAATCATTGCGAGGAGACCTCGGAGGCTGCTTATGAGAAGGAGCTTTCTCTGAAATGAGCTTGGAGACGAAGCCTGGGTTGCTCTTTTCTCCTCGAATGTATGAGTTGGCTAAGGCAATCAACTCTTGGTACGTTTTTGGTGCTCGGACATAGGCTTCAAACTTGAGAGGCCCTTCACGGAGACCGTGGATAAGAGCCACTCGGTACATCTCTTGACCAACAATTTCGATGTCCAAGATTTCTCTCTAGAATCGATCAACAAATTGAGACCAAGTTTCATTCTCTCGTTACTTGATCTCAAAGAGGGCTTCTGGTCCGCCCTTTCTCTTAGTGGAAGTAGAGAATCTAAGCAAGAACTCCCTTCACAGATCAGCAAAGGAAGTGATGGAGTGAGGGCAAAGGCCATAAAACCAGTCCCTCACTTGTCCATTAAAGGTTGTGACAAGGAGCTTGCACTTAGTTGCATCTGAGAGAGTTTTGAGAGCAACGGCTGATTCGAAGGCTTGAAGATGCTTCACTGGATCAGTTTCTCTGGTGTAGATCGGTAACCGGGGCTCTCTGAAGTTTGTTGGAGTAGGTTTATGACGAACTTTCTCTACAAATATGGAAGGCTCTTCTTGCTCTCCTACAGCATAAGGATAAAAACGAGCATAAGCTGCACCTGCAAAAGAAGCAGGAGGATAAAAGGGAAAAGTTGCTGCAGGAGGAGCAAAGGCAGGAGCTGCAGGATAAGGATGACTTCCCTGAAAGTTGAGAAATCTAGCAGGACTTCCCCGGGCTGCTTCCCGGAAGAAGTTTTGGCAAGCAGCAAACTCTTCATCTTGAGGTCGCAAAGGGGCTGCAGTGATGCAGGCCCAAGGTTTCGACAGATTAAACTACGCGTTCTTCTGTTCGATAATTTAATTAAATATCTAGTACGCGGTTTCTCTACTTAGTACTATCAAATACTCAAACATTAAGAGGCACAAATTCCACACCCATCAACGCAAAGGGACGCAAGCCCTTTTATAGATTGAACAAGGGCTATAGGTCAATGTTCGCTCAAGCGAAAAGGACCCACACGATCCGAACAGTTAGCTATTCAAATTAGATTATGCGCAAACAATTCACAATTCCAATAAAGAAAGTTCCAGGCTAAATTAGTGATTAAAATGAATATATGCCAAGGAGAACCGTGCATCATAACCAATATAGTTGGATGCCCCCGAATGTGCAAAGGTATGCGAGCGAAACAACACAAGAGACCCAACTATAGTCGTTAACGTGGGGAAATGAGGGTCATCAAATGGAGGCGGGTAAATGTGTGCGATCGAGTGTGGTATATAAGTATGTATAAGGGACACCACATCCAGAGGCACAGTCGCCAAAGAAATAGAGTCATTTGTAGTAGGCGACAGAACCGTAGATGGACACGCAGAAAAAGGAGCTGCCAAAAGTGACACGTAGTCATGACTATGAGGTGCGGTGAATAGTCCAAATACAAGTGCGCGCAACATAGTAATATCTACACACTGAGTCAACGTCAAAGTAGGAGCTAATAAAGTGTGCGTGACACAACAACTCAGACTAGGGATACCGGTTCCACGTCCTAAATAGTCATCTAAGACAGGCAAATAAATAGGGGGAAGGGTCGGTAAAATCAAACCCGCGATAAAATCCGAATCAGTAAAAATTTCACCCAACGGTGACGACATCAAAGAACTCTCATCCGGGTGTACAACCACTGAATCGTCCAAAAATACCCATCCCTTAGATTGTAACTCATCCAAAATAACACTTGGGACATCCTCACTCTCAAATTCCTCAGATAACTCAGATATAATCTCAGTGGGTGCGATCATAGGATCTAACACGATGGGGATCGTATCATGGAGAGGGCACTCAATACTAGGGTGAACAGACACAACACTAGTAGGGCACGTAATAGGCAACGTAATACTCTCACAGATCGGAACGTAATCATCCCATACATCATCTTCCAAATCACTAGGGTATCCAATCTCAATTTCAGACTCAGTAGAATCGTCGATCACTAGCGTACATGATGGACTACACTCACCTAGTTGGTCATCCTCAAGATCAAGAGATACCACATCTACATCAGCATCCTCATGGCTATCAGTCACTACATCAGGAGTCTTAGGCGTCGAGGATAAAGGAGTCAAAATTCTAGGAGTAACATCCTTTGAGTCCAAGGCATAAGATCTAGTAAGAATGGTTTCCCTAAAGGTGGTAGTAGGTACACTAAGAGCAGGCCGACCTTTGGGGACAAATGATCTAGCGTTAGGTATATAATCATTCCTATATGCAGGTATGAGACTAGCGCCATAATGAAACTCACTCACAAGCTTGATGTTAGTAGTGCGGAGGTAGGCGGGATCAAATTGATCCGAGAGTAGACTACGCATTGCCGGCCAAGCATGTTTATAACTACCAACACGACGCTCTTCGTTTAGCCAAAACATGCGGGCTTGACCTACTAATCAATCTCGGGCTATGTTAACCTTTTGATGGTCGTCCCATAAGTGACAATTAAAATAATTTTCTATTCTCTTAAGTCAGTCTCTAAAATTTTGGGGATACCCCAAACCGTCATAAGTAGGTGCCTCAATTCTACTGGGAGGATGAGCGAGGGGACGGTTGGTATTCCCGTGGTATGAAGGCAAGGCTGGGGTGTGTTTAGCCATGGGATTAACATACCAGTAATCTAAACGGGAAGCATAAACATCATAGGCCATAATAATGAGAACCAGAGAGAAAACTCACCCGGAACTGGTGCACATGCAATGAATAATGAACCTGACCCTATATAAAATGCAACATATGTATTTGTTCCCGCTTAATAACCAAGGCAAGAAAATATTTTTTGTGATTTTCTTACTGATAATAAATGAAAGATTATTAAAATATTTTTTTGATATTTGTTTGCTAAAAAATAAAAATATAGACTGCTATTGGCAGACCAAATTTAAAAATTAATTTATATGTTGTGCAATGAAACGGGCAAGTGCGTGTCGGCGTGCTAAAGAAATATTTCCTAGGATGGTACTAATTAAGAAATTAGCACAACCTCCCTCTGATACCAAATTGATGCAGGCCCAAGGTTTCGACAGATTAAACTACGCTTTCTTCTGTTCGACAATTTAATTAAATATCTAGTGCGCGGTTTCTCTACTTAGTACTATCAAATACTCAAACATTAAGAGGCGCAAATTCCACAACTATCAACGCAAAGGGACGCAAGCCCTTTTATAGATTGAATAAGGGCTATAGGTCAATGTTCGTTCAAGCGAAAAGGACCCACACGATACGGACAGTTAGCTATTCAAATTAGATTATACGCAAGCAATTCACAATTCCAATAAAGAAAGTTCCAGGCTAAATTAGTGATTAAAATGAAGTCCTAATTTCAATCCCAAATTAATTAAAATGAGGGTTTACCAAATCACTTGAGCACAAGGGGAAATCAAAGGTGATGAACCCGATTTCTTCAAGTGTTCACGAGATCAACCCGCTCCAAGTTATATGAAAAATATTTGGGAAATATATGCTTAAAAATTCAGATTTTATTAAGCGCTAATTTCAATATAAATCCGGACTAAAAACTAGCCTTCTAATTCCACCAAAACCTCACAAAATAGGTTAGAAGAAATCACACAAAGAGGTGTAGGAATCGTTACCTAAATCCCAAGAAAACCTTCCACAGAGATGAGTGGAGGAACACACGTTGACGGTGGTATATTCTCTATTTCCACGTAGAAATCCTCGGATACGCACCGGACGAAGAGGACGCTCGCCGTTTTTCTCCTTTTGACAAACCCTTGGAGAGGGAGGAGGAGGAGGAGGGGAGGGGGGAGGTGGCCGAGCCACTAAGAGTCGGAGAGATAGAAGGCCGGCGGCCAAGAGAGAAGAGAAAGGGGGAGAATTTCTCAAAGAGGAAGGAGAAAGGAGGGGGAAAATTCAAAATTTGAATTCTTAGGATTTCTTTCTTTCATTCTCTAATTATTCCTTCATAACCATGGCTATATATAGACTACACCACTCAATCATCATCCATTCAAAATTCAAAATTCAAAAAGAAATTATGATGGTTATATGCACACATCATAATACATGAAATGAAAATACAATAGATGAAATTAAATAATTCACTAACTAAATAAAATGCATGAAATAAAGTACTTTTAAAATAGATTGCTTAAAATAAAAATTGATAAAATATATAATTATAATTATGTAATTTATAATTACATATTTTATTTATTGGCGGCGGCGGACGTCGAGCAAAACATGTAGCGGTGGTGGCGTTGGCGAAGAAACATCGTGGTATACTCTCATCTTCGAGCTTGCGGCAACGACCGTCCCAATCCACGAACTCTCGATGTCGTAGATCCACGGCCGCATCAGCATCGTCGCCATCATGCAGGCCCTTGCGGGAAGTTTAATGTATAAGGAGGAGGATAAACTGGTGGACAGGTAGGAGAACAAGCTTGTTTATGCTCCAATGTTGACGCTGGATTGATAGGAGCAGCTGGAGCGGCGGGAGCTGCTGTAGGTTGAGTATCTAATCACTGTGTGATCATAGCGAGCATTTGGTTGATTGCTTGTAACTGCTGAGCATTCTCACAGCGTGATTGCTCGAAGGCCTCCCAGAGAGGATCATCTCTAGGACTTGGAGCAAAGTTCTCGGCTGGTTGATGGTCTGACATGGCTAACTGTTGGTTTTCACCGTTTGTTCGGATCTAAAGGTCGCGTGTTAATTGTTGATGCGCGGAAACAATACCTCCTACTTAACACGGAGGGGGGGGGGGGTGTTCGATCTCACAAGCTATTACATGAAGAGGATGAAGGTTGCGGGGAAAGAGGAAGCTTCTGAGTGCTCGAGAGTGGAGCAAGTGCTTATCAAAGGGGTTGCAGGGATAGAGGAGAGGGTTGCTGAGAGCAGCCGGGAAGGCTGATGAGCAAGAGAGGATGTTGATCAGAAGCTGTCGAGCAGACGGTTACTATGACAGTTCTGCTTGCAGGTTGGAGCCGAGGGAGTTGAGCTGAGCTGAGAAGAAGAGAAAGGGGCCGCTAGCAGCGGCAACAGCAGACTTCGCCCGCCGTGGCTTAAATGCCACTCTTGCGACAGGCTTTCCTTTGATTAATAGAGAGAGTTATAGCTGGCTAATACACCTTTACAAGAAAGTAATAAAGGGGTACAAAGAGAAAGCTGGTGGCTAAGGAAGGAATGCCAGAAGAGGCCGCGCGGACTGAGGAGCCAGGTCGGCAGGTCGCGCTATTAAGGGAAGAGAGGAGACCGCGCGGTCTGGAAACTGAAACCGGCAGGCCGCGCGACTAAGGCCAGAGTAGAAGGTGCGGACTAAGAAAAGGAGTCCGCAGGGATTGAGCTTGTTGTGGGCTGACTTCGAGCATGAGCACCTTGGCGATGTTGAGACTTCCCGGGGTGTCTGAACCTTGACCTCCATGAGAGGTATGGGGGTCTATGTATAGGCCCGAGGAGGTAACGGCATGCAGTGACGTTACCCCCGGTGAGACGATAACTTGAGCGAGAAGAGGAGGAGTCCGCCGAGTCTGCAACGGGCCGCGCGGACTGGGGCTTGCCTCTGGAGCCGATGCTGCTGATGGCGAACTGGGAGACTGAGTGGCAGACTGCAAGGAGAGTCCGTGAACTCCGCCACTGCTGAGCTGAGCGAGTGCTACGGATGCGAGCTGAGGAGGTGTCCGCTGAGTTCGTAGAATTCCCACGAGGCTGTGCGGTCTAGGATTGCATGGAGGAGTTTCTGCTGCTTGGCGGACTACGAGGAGAATCCGCTGAGTCCGCAATAACTGATTGAGCCCGCGCTAATATTATGCGGTCTGAAGAGGTTGGCCCTGCTGCTGGAGAGAAGCGGGTTGAGGCCGAGTGATGGCGGGCTGCATGGCGAGTCCGCTGAGTCCGCGGAGTACGCATATGCTGACGAGCTGAGTCCGCCGAAGATGAGGCCTGCTGTTGAGGAGCTAGGGTTCACCAACGTAGGCGGACTAGAAGGCTTAACTGCACTTCGAGTCCGCCTAGGTCACGAGGAACTGGGTATGGCTGTTGATCTTCACAGGGAAGCCGGGGAGCGAGTGTCCACGCTCCCTAGGAGGACTGATAAAGCCGGCTGCCCATGCTACTGGAGGACAAGGATTGGGCGACCTGCCAGAATGACGAGGCTGGCCGCGCGCGTTGGCGAGGTGGAAGATAAGGTAGATGGCTGGAGGCCTGGGGGCAGTTCGCCATCTTATTTGGCGGTTTGAGTGGTCTGGTCTTCTTAAAGAGTGACCTGCAGGAGCGGGCTAAGGGTGAAATTCCTGCAAGGGACGCGACCTATTGCCATCCTGGGCGGACAGGGAACCGAGTCCGACAAAGAGAGGCCTGGAGAGACAATCTATGATTAAGCTGACAAAGGGCGCGACCTGCAGGGCCGGACTGCAGGAGCAGTCCGCGGCACCTACCGAGTAAAGAAACAGCGCTCGACCTGGACGGTCAGACCACTGACACCGCCCAAGCAGTGCAGACTGAGCGGACAGGGAAACCTGTCTGCCCAACTTAGGGAAGCGTCCTCCAGGGGGAACCTGGAGCAGGCCGCGACTAGCGGGCTAGCCTCCTTGAGAAGCATCGCTGATTTCAGGATTAACAATTACATCATACATGCCATCTCTTTCGAAATTAAGTCACTACTTTCTGGTTAGCGTAAAGACTTTTAGCTAAACTCATTATAAATCTAGGGTCTTGCATACCATGAGTTGTTCCCTGGGGGACGTTTACACTCATGTAGGATGTTTAATCTCATAAAAGAAGTATTTTCCGCAGCGTATAACTACTTTCTTTGTGGACTAGATGAGCCACTAAGCCGAGAGATATGGCTAAGTACTATACTTAAAATTGATTTTAACTCTAAATAACTTAAAGAACCTTTCTTCATGGCTAAGTAGGAGTTTTGCCCGAGCGTCCGTAGTTATCCCCTGCTGACGTGGCATCATGACACAGATTTTTCCCATACTCTGATATACTTATTTGGAGGGGAAAATGAGGGTTGTGATAAGGAATCCACCAGAACGATGTGGAAACCTGAAAGACATCTTCCACCATTTTACAACAGTAGCCCGTCAGATTTTTGTAGTTGACCCCAAATTGTTGCGGGGGGTGTTCCTTGGAGGCCTCCGCCCTAGCGGCTTCTACTCAGCACTGATGAGGGAAACTGTTCCTAGTTATCCTGACATCGTGAATCAGATAGAAGCGCAGATAGCCGCCGACGAAGCCATTGAAGCTCATCGCCAGCAGTTTGATGGGGCCCAGAAATGGAGGAGGGAGAAGGAGTCAGTCCCTCAGCATCAAGAAGGAATATTCTGAGAAGAGCGCCAGAACGGGCAACGATGGCGAGATCATCAGAGAGATCAGCCACCCAGGGATTATACTCCCCTCAACACCAAGCGTACTAATATAATCTATGCCATCCAAAATGAGCCAGCACTACATCGGCCAAAGTAACCAGCCCATAACCCCAGAAGTGATCAGTCCAAATATTGCGAATTTCATCGAACTATGGGGTACACGACTGAAGACTATGCCGCCTAAAGGATGAAATAGAGTGCCTTGTTTGCTTAGGACTGCTCGGAAGATTTTTGCAGGGCCGCCTTTAGGATCAACAGGACCCGCCCAGGCCGCCCAGAGACCAGCAAAATGCCCCGTAAGGAGGAGCCGAAGGTAGGCAGATGGTCAGGAACATCGAGACTATTACCGGATCGCCCATTCTCTCTGCCTAGATACTCTCAGTATGCACACAGGGGGAATACATGAAGATACGAAGGGCAGGAAAGACACCACCATAACTTTCGGAGATGAAAACCTTGAAGGACTCCGAACACCTCACCAAGATCCTCTCGTGATCAGCGCTGGGATTGGGGAACCCTGCTATAATATCAAGCAAATCCTCGTCGACAACAGAAGCTCAGTCGACGTTCTATTCTATTCCACCCTTCAGAACATGAAGCTCTCCATGCAACATCTGACACCAGCCGCACGACCCATGTACGGATTCAATAACCATCTGGTCCAGGTACTGGGAACGATTACTTTACGGTTACTATGGGGGAGTTCCCAAGGCAGGTGACTCATGAAGTCCAGTTCGTTGTGGTAGACTCAAGCTCAGCCTACAATGCAATCTTTGGAAGACCTTTCCAGTCCATTTTTAAAGCCATTCCCTCAATTCCCCATCTCGCGATAAAGTTTCAAACTGCTGGAGGGATCATAGTCGTATACGGGAACCAAGAGGCCGCTAGGACCTGTTACTCGAGGCAGGCACAACCTGTTAAAACTACAACTCTGAATATTGATGACTTCGATCTACGCGACGAGGCGATCCTACAGCGGGGAATGTCTATTGAAGGATTGGTTGAAGTCCTGTTGTCGCCGACTGCTCCTGCTCACACCATCCAGCTCGGCCCCCTCCTACGATAACGGGAAAAGGAGGAGCTGACTGCGTATCTCTGCAAGAATAAGGATATCTTTGCCTGGGCTCCCGAGGATATGCCTGACATAGATTCTCAAGTCATCCAGCATTCCCTCAACATAAACCCGGCTTGCAAACCTATCATCCAAAAGAAGCAAAACTTTGCTCTCGAATGACTCCAAGCAATTGAAGATGAGGTACATAAGCTCCTCGATGCCCTGTTCTTCCGCAAGGTTGAGTACCCCGCCTAGCTAGCCAACATCATCATGGCGAAGAAGTCTTCCGGGAAATGTAGGATGTGTGTGGATTACATCAATCTCAACTAAGACTGGCCGAAAGATAGCTTCCCTCTTCCGAGGATCAATCAGTTAGTCAATTCGATCGCCGGGCACCGACTCCTCAGCTTCATGGACGCTTACTCTGGCTACAACCAGATCAGAATGAATCCTGCGAACGAAGAGCACACGACATTTCTAACTGATAAAGAACCTACTGCTACAAAGTAATGACCTTTGGGCTCAAAAATGTGGGAGCAACCTATCAGCGTCTCATGAATAAGGTTTTCAAGGAGCTCATTGCCAGGTCTATGGAAGTGTATGTGGACGATATGCTCGTTAAAAGAATTCGTCGAGAAGATCTCCTAGATGACCTCGAGAAGTGTTTTAAAATCCTATGCCAGTATGGTATGAGGCTCAAACCTAGTAAATGTGCGTTCGGGGTTACATCTAGAAAGTTCTTAGGCTTCATGGTAACGTAGCAGGGAATTGAAGGTAACCCAGAAAAGATCAAAGCTCTTGAGGAAATGTCACCACCTCGGTCTCTCAAAGAAGTGCAGCGACTGAATTAGAGAATTACAGCACTCTCCCGGTTCCTGGCACGGACCGGAGACAATTATCTCCTGTTCTTCAATATTCTCAGAGGAGCCAGGACCGCGAGGTTCCAGTGGATGGATGAGTGCTAGGCCACCTTCGAGGCTTTGAAGCAGTACCTGGCTTCCCCTCTGCTTCTGTCAAAGCCTACTCCCAGAGAAACACTTTTCTTGTACCTCGTTATCACACCCACAGTGCTAAGTTCTGTGTTGGTAAGAGATGAAGGTGGAATCCAACACCCCGTCTACTACCTTGGCAAAATCCTCTCAGATGCGGAAACTCGGTACCAGCAATAGACAAGACAGCACTAGCACTCGTCTTCTCAGCCAGGAAGCTTTGTCCCTACTTTCAGGCTCATACATTCAAAGTGTTGACCGAGCTACCTCTCAGCGCAATCCTCCAAAAACCTGAAGCATCCAGCCGATTGGTCAAGTGGGCGGTCGAGTTAGGTGAATTCGACATCCCCACTTGACAGGTCCTACCACAGCAGAGACAGAGAGTGCACAAGTCAAACCAGATCAGCGATGGACTTTGTACGTCGACGGAGCGTTTGGGCTCGAAGGGGGGGTGTGGGATTGCTTCTCATAGGCCCAAAGCTTATCACTTTGGAGTATGGACTCCAATTAAAGTTCTCTGCCACCAACAACATCGTTGAGTATGATGCTTTGATTGCAGGACTCAGGCTCGCCATCGACTGCCACATCAAGGGGTTGGTAGTCTACCCAGACTCTCAGATTATTGTCTCCCAAGTAGAAGGGGATTACGAGGTGAGAAACGAGCAGCTAGCACAGTACTTCCTACTTGTAAAGTCCCTCCTGCTCAAGATTCCACAAGTTCAGCTGCTTCATATCCCTAGGGAACAAAAATCCCGCGTGGATGCTCTGTCAAGGTTGGCCAGATCATCTTCTCAGTACCAGACAAGGAGCGGCAAGTCGAGGAGATTATCTTTCCCAGTATCCAAGGACCATGAGAGATCACAGAGATCGACGAGCTAGAAGAATCTTGGATTGGTCCACTGGTTACCTACCTGAAGCACCAGCAACTGCCGAAGACCAACAGAAGTGCGACACCTGAGGATGCGGGCAGCCACCTTTGTGTTGATCAATGGAGAATTGTACAAATGGTATTTCTCGGACATACCTAAAATGCCTAACCAAAAGAGACGCCGAGTCTACTTTGTGAGAAGTCCATGAAGGGTGTGCTGTGAGCACTTTAGTGGAAAGGCCTTGGCACAAAAAAATTTGCGTCAGGGTTCTTACTGGCCCACTATAAAGAAGGAAGCAACCGACTTCGTTCAACGGTGCAAGAGTTGCCAACTGCAAGCTAACGTCCCACAACAACCTCCCGTCACCCTCTATGCGCTGCAAGGGGCATGGTCATTTGCGCAATGTGGAATAGACCTTCTTGGCCCTCTACCTCAAGCTTCGGGGGAAAGGAAATTCCTCATAATGGCCATCGATTATTTCACTAAGTGGGTGGAGGCAGAGCCGTGGGCCAATATCACCGAGGAGAAAGCAAAATAATTTGTGTAGAAGAACATCGTTTTCCACTTTTGGAATCCCTGCAATCATCATCACCAATAACGGTAATCTGTTCACAGGAAGATCCTTCACAAAGCTATGCGAAGATCTGAAGATCGAGTTACGACACACGGCTGTGTCACATCTGCAAACCAATGGGCAGATCGAGATGACCAATCAGACTATTTTAAAAGGGTTGAAGACGCGACTTCAGGATGCTGGGGGGGGGCAGTGGGTAGATGCGCTCCCAGCGTCCTATAGGCATACCGAACCAGCGAAGGGACCCCCACTAGAGAAACACCATACAATCTCTGCTACGCTGCTGAAGCCATCAACGCGGTCAACATCGGCGTTCCAAACCCACGGGTTTCTAACTTCAATCTCGAGAAGAAAGATGAATCACACAGAGACAACTTGGATTTGATCCCTGAAGTCCGAGAGGAGTCAGCTCTCCGCATTGTGGCTTACCAACAATGGACTGCTCGATACTACAATCGCAAGATGAGACCCCGACCAATCAACGTCAGGAACTTGGTCCTCCGCTCCGTAGTGGCCGTCGGCGAAGGGACACATTGGGACAAGTTCTCACCTACATGGGAAAGTCCCTTCGTCGTCACAATAATGATAAAACCTGGAACATACAAGCTACGGACCGCCGAAGTAAAGACTCTTCCCCTCATTTGGAATGCGTGAAACATGCGCCGATTTTATCAATAATTTCTCGCTTTAATGTTTCCTGAATTGTATAACGCATTTATTTTTTTGACAAAAGACTCTATGATGTGTGCAAGACGCGGGCCTGGTCCCACGCAAGTTATCTTTATTCCAGTATTGCATTATGTTGCTGCAAATTTTGTCTATTCAAATTGAAAGTTTATAGTTGCCTACCTAAATCACCTATATGGGGGTGAATAAGTGAATTGTTCATCTTTTTGTGGAATACAAATTACAAACCAACGCATAGATCTATCTACCAATCAAACACAGACAAGGCAAGATTTATAGTGGTTCCCCAACCTTGGGTACATCCACTTTCCCTCACCGATCTAGAAATACACTAGACTCGGCTACTCCACTATCTCGGATTGAAAATCAATCCTACCCTCGGAACAATGTTCCCACAATCTCGATCCACAAAACGGATCTACACTCGGAAGGTAAAACTTCCTACAATCTCGGAGACAAAAGCTCCCACACTCGGAGAAATTTCTCCTACAAGAATGTAATAAATTGTATAGAAATACAAATAGTAATTCCTTTTTTAGATCTGCAATAAATGACCAGAAATTTCTTCTTTTAGGCTTCGCGGATTTATCAGAATGATGAAGAGAAATCTCGACAAGATTGGATCTGAAACTTTTTGGCTTCACACGATCGATCAAATCAGAAAATGAGGAGTTGAGCGAATCTCGATCTGGAAACTCTTCTTGATCTGAATCCTCAAAAGATGAAACCCTGGCCGGTCGGGAATCAGCGACGGCAATGGCGGTGGTTTTCATTTCTTGGAGAGAGAAAGTGGAAACAAAAGCGGCTGCAAAACTTTCTTAGAATAATTTTCTTAGAATTAGGGTTGTTGGTTTAGATAAGACTATTTATAGGATCAGAAAAGATTAGACATAATTGAGTCATTATGAGAGACACGTGAACCAATCACGTCAAAGTTCATTAAGAAAACCGTTATTCTGGACTTAAACGAATTTTCGGAAAAGTCAAAGTAAAATACTCGAGATATAAAAGATTACTCGAGTACATGCAGCACTACTCGAGTAGGTAGAAAATGACTACTCGAGTATATGAAAGAACTACTCGAGATGGAATGAGATAATTACTCGAGTACATGGAGTCAACTACTCGAGTAAGTAAAAAGAAAAGGAATCAGCTACACGAGTAACAAGAATAACATACTCGAGTAATTGAGTACTTACACGCGAGGTGGAGAAGATTACTCGAGTATAAGAAATACTACTCGAGTATATAAGAATGAACTACTCGAGTATATAAGAATGAACTACAAGAGACAAAGACTTAGAAAATTTCTGGAACTGGAATACAGGACTACTCGAGTATAGAAGTTGTACTACTTGAGACAAATAGAACTACTCGAGTTTATGGAGATGACTACTCGAGTAATTCACTTAGAGAAATTTTCTGGAAAGGAATCCTTGGTCACTCGAGTATTAATTCTGGACTACATGACTTAAACTACTCGAGTAAGTGAGAAGTACATGAGAGTCAGAATACAAATACTCGAGACAGAAGATAAAACTACTCGAGTACTATACAACATTACTCGAGTATTTAACTTAGGAAACTTTTGAGAAGAAAATTTTGTAAACCCGAGAGGTAAAAGGAAACTACTCGGGATATATCTTAACTACTCAAGTAAGAGTATTATTACTCGGGTATGAACTCAGTAACTTACTCGAGTAAGTATAGAACTACTCGAGTACTTTACTTAGGAAATTCTCTTGACATAACTTTTTCTTCTTCTAAGGTGAAACCATCATCAAGTCTTTTCACTTAGTCCTAGAGCTTGAATATGAAGTGTATCCCAATAGAGATGCTACACATGAGTCAACACTTTGGAACAAACAATGAGGGATTACATTATATGCTCCTGTGTTTGGTGACCCATTGTAGACTAACATTGGTCTACACTTCCCATAAGATTCCTGGAAACACATAACTCAAACCAAGCATCAAATACAACTTAAGTCATCTTAGTTCAAGGGTGACTTCATCAAATCTGGGTTAGTGTGGATACAATACCCAACACAAATAGGAAGAAAGACACACTCAAATTCCCCGTGGAGGGTCCTCCCCCCTCACGGCCAAGCCCCGAGCGCGCAACCCTCACTCAAACTAAGCCGCGAGCAGCCCTCGCGCAAACTAAACCTCGACTAACCCTCGCGCAAACTAAACCTCGACTAACCATCGTGCAAAGAAAGCCTCAGACCTGAGCCATGCGAACAAAGCCGCAGACTTGAGCCGTGCAAACAAAGCCACGAACCTGATCCGTGCAAACTAAGCTGCGTACCTGAGCCATGCAAACTAAGATACGGACCAGATCCTTGCAACCTAAGCTGCGAGCCTGACTCATGCAACCTCGCAAGGGCCTGCCTCCCTTTCGCGACAAAGCCACGGACCTGGGCCGTGCAACCTCAGCCGCGAGCCTGACTCGTGCAATCTCGCAAGGGCCCTCCCCCCTCTCGCGATAAAGCTGTGGACTAGAGCCGTGCAAACTAAGACGCGGACCTGAACCGTGCAAACAAAGTCGTGAACCAGAGCCGCACAAACAAAGTCGTGGACTAAGCCCCGTAAATAATGCCGTGGACTAGAGCCACGCAAATAAAGCCGCGCACCAGGGTCGCGCAAACAAAGCCACAGACCAGAGCCGTGCAAACGAAACAGCTAAGATGGCATGAAAAAATAAAGTCATACAAAAACAGCTGGAATGATTCTAAAAGGGCAATCAGCGCGTATGGGCAACAACAACAAATGCTGAACAAAAGGAAAAATACAATATAAACTAAATAGAAAACAAAATGCAAATGAACAACTGCAGAGATATAAAAGTTAATACTCATCGTCCGAAGAAATGCTCGTCTTCGGAAACATCACTACAAAGCTGAAGCCAGATATGTCACATCCCAAGCTCTTGCTAACCAGGCGGAAGGCCTTCGAGACAACGCGCTGGAGCGCTAACTCACGAACGTCGTCCATCTGAGGCTCCACCTCCTTGGACAAAATCTCTCATCGAACCTCCTTTTGCAATCAGACTACGGTCTCGTATGTAGTCCAAGATGCTAATCTACGTACTGTACAAGTCTCTCGCGCCCTTCAATTAGACACGTGGCTATCA
>CM077165.1:47716106-47784537 GCA_039583875.1 Platanthera guangdongensis
TTTTCTTGATGCTTTTAGGGTATCACCAGATCATATATATCCCCGACTATCGCAATATTTCTCTTTCATCACGAGCGATGGCTGCTATAGATAAGATGATGCCTTTCAGGCTCAAGAATGCGTTATGCAAACTACTAGAGGATGATGGACCAATTCTTCAAGGAGGCAGAAGAGACGGAATCTCTAAGTATATGTGGATGAACTCCTTATCAAGAGCAGGAGCATCACAGAACATGTAGAGGATATGGTGGAGATATTTGCTACCCTAAGGAAGTACAAGATGCGGCTTAATCCGACCAAGTGCTTCTCAGAGCAGGAAGAGGGAAGTTCTTAGGTCACCTTCTTACTCCGAGGTGGTGGAGCCTAACCCTGACAGATTCAAGCCATTTTAGAGATGACACCCCAAAGAATTCAAAAGAAGTTCAGAGGCTAACTGGGAAGGCTGGCAGGCCTTAGCCACTTTCTCTCTAAAGCAGGAGAGAAGTGATCTCTTTTTCAAAACTCTCTGAGGCTGCAGAAGTTTGAGTGGACTGCAGAGTGCGAGGAGGCTTTTGAAATCTCAAGCAGCAGCTAACTCAACGCTCATCTACTCCAAGGCCTCTAAGAAGCGAAGACCTCCTCTCTATCTAGGATTGGGAGTCAAAGTAGTCAGCTCAGTGGGAGGAAGGAAAAAAGTAGCCCTATCTATTACGTATGTAGAGGCTGCAGCAGGCAGAAATGAGATACCCATCCTGTCCTGAAGAAAGTTGGTTTTGCCTTGGCGAATTCGGCTTGTAGGCTTCGCCCATATTTTCAGGCTCACTCCATCAAGGTCATCTCAGACCAACCGCTTTGTACTATCCTATATAGAGTGGAGCATTCTGGCAGGTTGGACAAGTGGGTGGTGGAGCTCAGCGAGTTTGACATATTTTATTCTCCAAATGTGGAGATCAAGACCCAGGCAGTGGCAGATTTTCTGACCGACTTCTCGGTCGAGGTAGGGGAGACGAAGGCTCTTCCAACTCAGTCTCTTGTAATATCTTCGTGGATGGGGTTTCAGATGGGAATTCTTTGGGAGCCGGAGTTGTGCTAGTGCGCCTGGAGGGATCTTGGATCGAGCAAGTAGTAGAGATCCTCTTCCCCATCACAAACAATCCGACAGAGTACGAAGCATTGGTTACAGGATTCCAACTCGCCAAGGAGTTGGGGATTAAGGATCTCAGGGCCTTCACCGACTTAATGGTGGTCGCGTCATAGATTAAGAGAGAGTTCGAGGTGCGCGATCCCATCGTGCAGAAAACTTGTTCAAAGTCAAATATATGAACGGGTATTTTAGTCCTTCTTGTCGAGCATGACCGAGTTGTTTGACCATACATCGAGGAAGGGGAGATGATGGAGATCAAGCAGAGCGTTCTTAGAAGGACCCGTTTGTTACGTTCTTAACGATGGGTCAACTTCCTGCTAGCGAAGGAGATTAGAGAAAGTTCTGATACAAGGCGGCTTACTACCTACTGTAAGAAGGAGAGCTTTATCGTAAGACCATTTCAGGCCATCTAGCTAGATGCCTGTCTGAAGATGAAATCCCTCGAGTCCTTGAGGAGATACATTATGGAGAGTGTGGCAACCACTCGGGAACTCGTACTTTGGAGCAAGGTATTTTAAGGCACGACTACTTTTGGCTGACCATTTGGATGGATGTTGAGGCCTTCTCGAGGAAATGTCGAAAGTGTCAACTCTTCGTGCCTCTTTAGTTGCAGCTAGCTCAGCAGCTTCGCTCAATCACCGCTTCCTGGTCCTTTGTCATGTAGGGAATGGATTTGATCGGCCCTTTCTACCAAGATAGCAGTTAGAGGAAGTTCGTTCTCGTCATGATTGATTACTTCTCCAAGTGAATTGATGTAAAGGCCCTTGCTAAGGCCACTTCTCAGATCGTGAAGAACTTCATCTAGGGAGAGATTTCCAGTAGGTTCTAGATCCCTCTCCATCATCACCGACAACGGCCAGTAATTTGCCTGCTTGGAGCTGGAGGACTTCTGTAGACAGCTAGGGACAGATCTTCGATTTTTCTCAGTACATCGTCCTAGGAGCAATGGGCAAGTGGAAGCCGCCAACAAATTGGTCATCAACTTCCTGAAGAAGAATGTCACCAATCTAAAAGGCAACTAGACAGAGCAACTCCCCTCGGTTTTTTGGTCTATGAGAACAACTCCTAACTCGACTATGAGATAAACACCCATTAAGTTATCCCACCGGTCTGAGGCCCTCATCCTAGTAGATTTTGAGGTTGGGAGTCCAAGGGGAATGATAGTAGGAGAAGACAGGGAAGAGTGGCACTTGGAAAATGAAGATGCTCAGAGGGTCTCGCTAGACTATATCGAGGAAACTTCCTCAAGCATTTCTTCGCAGGAGACCTAGTCATAAAGAAGGTGGACGTTGCAGAAAAGGGGAGCTGTCGTTGGCAAGCTGCATCCCAACTGGGAAGGTCCTTTCATCATCCAGGAAGCCATAGCCACTGGAGGCTATCGTCTGCAATATCAGGAATGAGAGCAACTAGGGAGTACTTGGAGCGGGGACGACCTAAAAAGGTTCTACCCCTAGAGATAATATGTACTGCTTATCTGTAATGCTATTTCTGTGTTATATATATTTCCTCACCCTAGAGGCACAAGTGTTTGCGAGCTGTCTTCTTTGTGTTGTCCATCTCAAGATAGCTAGGAGCAGTGAATTCCAACTCCACGATCAATTAGGAAACTTGCGCTCAACCTATTTCTCCTATTTAGTCCATGGTAGATGATGACACGATGCCTCGGGATTTAAGCATCCTTGTAAGACCGAGCCCCTACATTGACGATCGAGGTCAGCTCCCCTTTGCGTGTCGGCCTAGCTACCCCCGATTGCATCTCTCCTCTGACTGGAGGACTATTAGGAACAGGTTTGGACGCTAACCTCCAAAACTCGATGAAGGATCGAAATCAGAAGATGATACCTTATGTAAAGGCATTATTGGTCTTTGAGAAGACTAAAAAGCCCGCTCTTCACGACTACAGGTCTAGTAAAGCAGGACGCGTCTCTATTTTTTGCCAAAGCAGGTAACCTACCGAGCTCTGGATGGTATGAGTTCGTGAATGATTATGGACTCGAGTGTATCATGCAGGACCCCCCTAGGGCCTCTTCCATTCGCTTGTACACTAGCCTTCATAGTTATGTGTTAGAGATGAAAACAATCTCCACATTTGGATTTGGAAACAAGCCTTCGACCTGTTTCTCCTAATTAGCCCAGGGCGGACGATGGGATGAAGCCTTGTGATTTAAGCGCCCTTATAAGATCGAGCCCCTGCAGTGACAGTCGAGATCAGCACCCCCCTTGCATGTCGACCTAGCTACCCTGATTGCATCTCTCCGCTGACTGGAGGAACTATTAGAAACAGGTCTGAACGCCAACCTTCCAACTCGATGTAAGAAAGATCGCCATCTCTTTAGAATTTCGTTAGTCCTCAAATATATTGGTGCGTTTAATTCTTTTGGCTATCTCCTGAGCAACAAGGCGAATTACTTCAGCACCGATATAAGTCCTCGAGTCATGGAGTTATCATAGTCTGATTCCCTGCAAGAGCTCCTCTCCTGCATATCCGCTACCAACCGCCTCAGGTGAGATAAATTCCTCATGAGAGTGTTATCGTTGTCTGTGCCCCCTGTACGAGCTCCCCTCCTATAGGCCGACGACTTTCCTCCCGAGTTGACCTCCAGCTCAAGTTGAGCTAGACTACTGAGAGCTGTCGATGCATCACCAGTTGAGCTCAGCTCCTGTAAGATGCAGCTTCCACCTCTAGTACAAGAAGCAATGGGAGAGCATATGACTATGTCCGTGCATGTGTGGGAAATAGTTTGCGAGTAAGCAAGGCGATTATGTTGGTGTGAGCAACGATTGCCCGAGTATCGATCGACATCAACAAGCGATTATGCGTGTAGCGAGCACTCAACCTCTTCGAGCCTATGAGCGCATCGAGCGGCACCAACAAGTGAGTATGCGTGTAGCGATCACTCAACCTCTCCACACCTATGAACCAAGCAAGCGTAATCAGCCAGCGAGTATGCGACTAAAAGGAGATGAATAAACAGTAATGAAGAACTTTTCATATTATATACAAATATTATAGAATTGGCAAAATATTCCAAGTGTTTACAATTCTTTATATGCGAGCACGCAGGAGGTCATCGACCGACTATGACTCGTCGTTGCCAGCATCAGGCTTGCACTCCTCGTCTCCGACTAAGACATCTTCCTCATCCTCAACACCGTCCTCATCATCCTCCTCGTCGTTACTATTGTTGCAGCTCTCTCCACTGCTGTCGCTGCCGCTGGAGCCGGAAGGGGAGGAGAGAACACGGTCAGGCGAGTTGGACTCCGTGGCTAGTAGGAATGGGATGAGGTCCTTGAATGTCAAATGCTCGGCCTCTATGCCAAGGATGCCATCTATCCTCAGTTTGGCGAGAACAGATTCCCCCGCTGCTCGCGCTATCCCACGACGGATATACTTCATCTCATCCCCATACAAGCTGATCATTTTCCCATCCCATGAGTACTTACCTGCTACTGCGACCCAGCCGAGCGAGTATTGATGGTGACCAGATGGGTATCTAACTCGGCAACCCAGACTTGAGAAGATTCCAGCTTAGCTTTGGTGTTGGCGAGTTCCTACTTGAGCTTAGAGAAATTCTTCGTCGTCTCAACCTTGGCAGCTTACGAGTACAAACAATGATCAGGTAGAGAAATGAACATCCAAAATCAGCTAAGTTGCGCCGAGTGGGCGAGGTACGACGTACTCTTTCAACCAGACATTTTGCATCCCCAGATCGATTGCCTTTTGCGAGATGATCTTCAGCACCTTCTCCATCTCCAAGAGCTTCCTCACCGTATAATGCCCCAGATTAGCAGTTCGGAAGAGCGAGCGAGACATCTGGGGGGCTAGCACCTCTGAGCTGAGGTGGGATAGGGACTCAGTATCTGCTCGCCCGTATAATGCGAAGGCGAAGGCGAAGACTAAGCCCTCCCCCTTGTCCTCCCAGTCTTCCGACCAGGTGGGTAGGTTCGAGCTCAACTTCACCGTATGCTCACCCTCAGACCAGGAAACCAGTGGGTGACCGAAGGCATCCTTTCCACCTCGCTCGAGGTTGTATTTTGGGTGGTAAAAGGGAGACCCGACGTCTACTGGAGATTCCCTTTTGTCGAAGAGCTCACGATAAAGCTTAGCTCGCTTGCTCGAGTGGTCCGGGGACTTGGCTTTCTCCTTCCCCTTGGCGAGCTTCTTCTATAGCAAACCCTTGTCACCGGCGTGCATCTAACCGTTGCTACCCGCAGGAGGCGGGATCTCCTCAACCTAAATTGGTACATTCAAGGAGACTTAGCACGAGGATGCGACCTCCTTCGCAGGAGGAAGAGGTTCTCGCGAGCAACTACAATTGTCAAAGAACAGTTAGTACATAATAAACAATGTCGATTCAGCGAGTATGGTAGGATCTTACCATGATGTACCTTCACAGGGAAGGACTTCGTGCAGCATGTTGACATTGAGATGCCAGTGGATGACGTCAAATTGCCGGCAGCAGAATACCTTAAACAGCTTCTCGCGCGTGCCTTACAGTATAGGGGGAATGAAGGCGACTTCTAGCGGCTGGTGCAGCATCCTCGACATGCCTTCAAAGTCACCAGCGATGACGACCAGGTACTCGCCCCACCGATAAACCTTGTTGGCAGTACCGACCAGCGTGCAGACATGGCTGCTGAAGAAGATGACTCCCTCTAAAGTCACGACAAAGGTGAAGACCTTCCGAAAGACGGAAAGGTCGAACATGATCCTCTCTTCCCGAAAGAAACAAAGAAATCCCATGATAATCACCACGCCGTTGGGATTGATTTAGGCGGGCATGATGCGGAAGTACAGCAAGATCTGGCAGTACACGGGCCACAACGAAAGTCGCAGGCCGACTTCGAAGTGGCGGAGGGGTAGGACTAGATCACCTTCGAGGAATGTGTTTAATCGCTCGGTCCGGGCGAGGTTCCTAGCTGAGTATCACTCTAGAACGTGCCTTTGGTGAAAATCCTCCAGCTCTCACTCAGTGGTAGCAGACTTCTTGAAGACCTTCTCAGTGAAGTTGACCGCGTGGGCCTGTCGGCGAGCATTGGCATCATCACGGACCATGTTTGAGCGAGTAGAAAGGGCGAGAAAAGACATGCGGGTAGAGTGAGGATGAGAGAGAAGACACGAGAAGGGACTAATACTCGCGAGTAGCGCACTAAAGGCTCACCTACCCCATCTTTTTACAGGCAAAGCTGAGGGGGTGGGGTATATAAGCCTCGCACGAGTATCTATCTAAGTCGTGTTCTAGCAAAGATATCCTCTAACTACTAGGCCTATCTTGCACAGCATTTTCCATCAACTCAACATCTCGCCAGAACCTGCACAAGAACTCAGAAATTCGCAGAAAGAAGACGAGCATGCAATAAAAAGAGCATGCTCATTAGGGATCGAGGCGACTATAAAATAAGAAAAGCCAACTTTTTTACTTATCAATATGTTTACACAACTGTGATCCCAATCACGTTAGGGATCGAGGCGACTATAAAATTCTTTTTTCCTTTTTGACTAGTTAGTTCTTGCCTATCTCTCTCAGATAAGTCCTCGAATCACCCCTAGATCTACAATCAACCTAGTCGCCATAACACACGACAAAATTATGGAATCCTCCCAGGAAACTGACATCCACACTAAATGATTTTGCCCCCAAAGTCTCTTAAGACTTAGTCGCCCCTACTTGTGGCGAATTTACACTACTCAAAAAAATAAAGGAAATAAAAAATATAACAATAATAAAACAACTCCCTCAATATGAAGGACTCAATGGTTGAATATGTGTGATCGATTTTGTAATAGCCCAATTTTCAGCAGGAAAAATTTTGGGTGACATGGCCTGGGACACAGGCGTGTCCCAGGGCGTGTCCTGCTCGGGTGCGGAGTTATCGTAAGTTTAACAAAAAATGATTTCGACGAACTGCATTCGACATTTGTCGAATTCGGGAAAACGCCAGGCTACACAGGCGTGTAACATTCGAGGAGGGCGTGTCCCCCTGTGTTCGATGAACTGTGCTCGATGATCGTCAAGTATGGGGTACACGACCTGTGACATGGGCATGTCATAGGGCGTGTCCCGCTGTGTCGAGCGGTCTACACTTTCTCTCGAGTAAGTGGAAAAGTACTCGAGTAAGAGGGCGATGACATGGGCGTGTCATCCGATACGGGCGTGTCCAATCCGAGTACTCGAGTAGTTGGTTTTCTCTCGAGTAAGTCCTCTCAAGTGGGTCTCGAGTGAGGTACATGCCCTATGTCACGAGCGTGTACTGGCCGTCACGGGCATGTACCCTAGGCGTGAACTGTTTCGGGATAAGGCGGTTTGTGCACCGCTTAGTGTGACATGATCTGTGATACGGGCGTGTCACAAGGCGTGTCGGACCCGAAACATAATTTTACGGGTTTTTCGTGGCTGTCCATTCTTCTTCAGCTGAGATCTAATAGCTGAGAGCTTCCCTGCTTCCTTAAGGATGAAAAGTGAGAAGGAAGACTCATTTTTATGTTAGCCTTCATCTTTATAACTTCTAGAGAGAGAAAGGGAAAGGAAGAAGGAGGAAGAAGAAGAGGGGCTGATATCTGGTGCAGCTTGAGAGCGTCAAGCTGAGATTCGAGGCATCGTTGCGGAGGAAAAGCTGTTGCGGTTCTTTCTAGCCAGCTAGGAGTTCATGGCACCAAAACGGTCTTCAAGGGTAGCGACCTTTCTTCATAGCCACGTGAAGGCTCCCTTTGACATATGTATGATTCCCCCACCAAAGGGTGGCTGATGTTGGGAGTCTTTTAGGTTGATTCTGAAAGAGCAGCTAGATCTGATATACTCTAGAGGGGGGTGAATAGAGTATATGGTGCTTTGAAACTTTTTACAACAATTGTTGTAATAAGAGTGAGCAGGGAAGCAATAAAAAATCTAATCACAGAACTATACTAATCAAAAGCTAATCACAGAGTAATCAAGGCCAGAAACAAAAAAAAAAGACAAGCAAAACCAGAAGACACAAGGAAATATAGTGGTTCCCCTAAACTTGGGTACATCCACTCTTCTACCACCCTAGGTAGGAATCCACTACAGGATGAGTTGATTAGGTGTCCTGTGCACCAATGAGCTTTTGATAAGGTGCTCAAAAACCAAAGCAGATTTTTTGATCAGGTGTCTTGCCACCAATGAGCTTTTGACAAGGTGCTCAAAAACCAAGCTCAAACTTTTGAAGGGAGTTTGAGAAACCCTTTACAAAGAGGGGGTGAGAGAGTGATGGAAGTCTTCTCTTTCTCAGATCAACTAAGAAGACTATGTGGATTGATGATGTCAAAGCTCCCCCTGAATCCTTGAGATCTTCAGGAAGAAAAGCTTTGCTGAGGGTGATAGGCCTTCAAAGATTGAACTCCAGCAATAGATGATTTCAGCAATAGCTGAAATGTTGAATGTCTGGAGTCTTGAAAAATGTTGGCCTTGAACACTTTGAAACTAAAGAGATCTGAAGATTTCTGAAAAGATTGATCTCCTTGGATGAGTGTTCTTGAGAATTCTTTGAGACAGAAGATTTTGTTGAAGATTATTGATGTTTGTCTGTGTTTCTGTCTTGGTCTCGCTCTTTGTGTAAAATTCAAAAAGAATTCTTCTCTTTTATTCTCTAATACAGAATAGAATAACATTCTCTGTCAAGAATAGCCGTTGGCCTGCATTAATTGCATCCTTAATTGCAAAATCTCTTCTGGAGGAAAGTCCATAGAAATATTCCTTAAAACTTGGTCCAGAAATGAATGAAAATGGCTAGGAAATCTCTGAATTAATTGCAGAATAACTTCTTAACTGATTTGAATTTGAATCTAGAAACATCCTTGAAGTTATCTGAGAACGTCGAACTGAGCTCTGCTATCGTCGAGCTGAGCTCAGCGATCTAGAAATATACAGCAGCAAAATATCGTCGATCTGAGCTCAAAGATCGTCGAACTGAGCTCAGAGATAAAGATCCAAAGCAGAGTCAAAATCGTCAACCTGAGCTCACCGATCGTCGAACGGAGTTCGACGATATAATGAAGTTGAGCTCAGCGATCGTCGAATGGAGTTCGACGATCTGTCGAAGTTGAGCTAGACGATCGTCGATCGGAGTTCGACGAATCGTCGTGCTGAGCTCGACGATATGACTTAGTCTCCAAACAGAAAATTCTGGTCTTGAGGGCAGCTTCCAAACCTAGACTTCTAACCCTTAGACTCAATTCTAATTGACCTTTTAAGCTATACAGGAGGTCAAACAAAGGTTTCCTAGAGACATAGTGATCCTGACCCAAATTAGTAATAGGGTGTTCCAACAATCTCCCCCTATTTGGGTTAGGATTACTATTTACAAACTTTGGAAAAAATTTAAATAACATACAAGCAGCAAAACAGAAAAGCAACAAGCTAGACATTGAAGAACCACAGAGATATATAACATCCAGATAATCAGAAATCACAGAGAATGTCACCTTACATTATCATTTCTTTTCTTTGCCCTTAACAAGTTTGATCTCTCTGTTGGGATTGAGGGCTTCCTTCTTTGATCTGGTATCATCTGCTGCACCTAAGGATGTTTGCTTTTTAGGCCTGGGAACTACAGCTTCAGGATGTAATTCCATATACCTATCAGAATCAAATAACTTGCTTGATGCATATCTTTCTAGCTCTTTCTTTCTTTGTTTAGACATTGTTGAGATATTAGATGAATCTTTTCCTTGCTCTCTAGCCTTTTTGATCTGATCCAGTGTAGCTAGTTCCTTTAACCTTACAGCCCAAGCAGTTGGATTGTTCTCAGGATCCTCAAAAGGTACAGGTGGCTCATATCTGTTAGAGGGATTGTCTTGAGGAGGCCTGGAAGACATAGTTTCTTTCAGCTTATAGGGAAAAGGACCAGATGTTGTATCAGTTGAAATTTGTCTTCCCCTGGAATATGGGTGTTGCCTTGAGTACCCTTTGGAGTAGACTTGGAGATCTCTTTGATTTCCTCTGTATCCTCCTCTCATGGATTGAGATCCCCTGGATTGGCTTCCACTATAATAAGATCTAGCATGAGGCTGATAGGGGGCCTGACTTCTGGCTAGGGGTTGAGCTGCAGAGCTTCCACCTGCACCTGCATCAGGAGGAGGTGGTGGAGGAGGATGAGAGTGTTGGAATTGAGAGGAACCCTTTTCATATTTTCTCTTCTTTTTCATTGCTTTCAGTTGGTTCTTGGAGTACTGCTTCCAGTGCTCAGTAATAGGGCAGTCATGAAGAATGTAGTATGGAATATCATTGTTATCTTTGACCTTAGCAGGAGGTACTCTCTTCATAGCTTTGCTCCTTGCCTTTCTTTTCCTGGCAATGGTAGCAGAGGAGTCATCAGAGTCTGTTCTAAATTCATCACTTTCAGAACTCTGGTCATCATAAAGAGCATCTATTTTCTTCAATAAGTCCTTCTTGAGCTGTACAGAAGCAAATGAGGCAACAGATGGTGCAGCAGCAGGTGTTGAAGTAATAACAGCAGCAGATAGAGTAGAAGCAGTAACAACAACAGCAACAACTATAGGCTCTGGAGAAGTGACAGCAGCAGCAACAGTCTCACTAACAACAGCAGAAACAACAACAGAGAAATCATCAGAAACTACAGAAGGCTCAAACTCAGGTGCCTCTAACATCAGAATCTCCTTGGAAATTGGTTCAACAGTAATAACAGAAACTTCAGCAGTAGTATCAACATTTTCAGCAGCAATAGAGGCAACAATATCAGAAGCAACAATAATGCTTTCTTCAGAAGAAGCAGTAGCATACACTGAATTGACAAAGGAGGTGATAATGCTTGGGTCACAGCAAGAGAATGGCACAAGTGCCTTGGATAGATCCTCTGGAGGCTGGACAACAACTGGTTCTGGCAGACAGCTGAAATAAAACTGATCAAAGATTGATAGTAAAGACCTGAGGTCTATTGCAAGGACTGCAGCAGGAGGAAATTCTGCTTGAGGCACAACAACAGCAGCAAGAGTAGGAGCAGCAAAAACAGCAGCAGCAACAGACAGGCTCACAGAAACAGCAGCAGCAGAAGCAGCAGGAAGACTCACTTCATAGGGCATCTCCCCCTGCCTAGATTCAGACAAGGCTGGATCAAGGCACACTGCTGTTGATGCTTCCTGAGGGAATAGGGAAGAGAGCCTAGCAGAGAGAGCTGCTAGTGACAGGTGTAATGGAGCCAAGGAGGTCTCCAACAGAAGAGAGAGCCTGGGGGCAAGCAACTCATACAACCTGTCAGCAAGGGCTGGAAGGTCAACTTGCTCAAGGGTGACTGGAGTAGAGGTAGAAGATAGAGGAGCAGCTGATGGTGATGGTAGTGGAGAGCTGGTGAATGGTGGAAGGGATGGCTGAGGTGTGGGTAAGGTGGATATGGAGGACAGAGGATGAAGATAGATGGGGTGAATGTTGGTTGGTCAATGAATTGGTGTAGAAGGTCTTGATAGGAAGTGGAGGATGAGGGTAGCTCGGGAGGAGAGGATGGTGAATCATCCATAAAGGAATCATCAATGAGGGTGAAGGATGGAATGGAGGGTGATGAAGTGACATCTGGTGGAGGGTAGGAGAATAATGGATGGAATTATTCTTCTGGTGTTGGAAGAGTAGGTACTGGAGATGGTGTGGATGTTGGAGAGGGGCTGGATATGATGATGGTGGATGGAGCTGGAATGGTAGAAGGTATGGGAAGAGATTGAAATGGAGGAGGAGGAGGAGAGGCAACAACAGCAGGCAGGTCATCTGCAGGGGCAGAGACCTGTGGAGGAGTGACTCTTAGAGTCCTTGTGCCTGAAGGAGTGTTGGAGGAGGTCCTGCTGGGCTTGCTGATTTGTCTGTCCCACTTTCCAAAGAGGGCACAAGACAGTCTCTTGGAAGCATTGATATGGATTCTAGAGGAGACCAGCAAAGCATGGCACCTGTACTGTAGAAATACCCCAATGATCCTTCCAAAGTTGACAAAACTTTTGTTGATTTTCTTCTTGATAAGGTCAAAAAAGACTTCTCTCCATTTCAGATTTTTTCTGTCTACCAGAGCTCCCATGAGGCAGAGCTGATACCTTGAGATTGTATCATGGGCAGAGTGCTTAGCTAGTAGCACTTTCCCAACAACATCTGTCATGAATCTGTATTCCACAGAAAGGTTCCTTTTGAAGAGCTTGCTTGGGTTGGCCTCTGAATGACCCATTCTGGCAAGCAGTTCAATATACTCATCTCCAGATAAGTCAGCAGTATCTTCATCATTCCTCAACTCAAAAACTTCTGATAGAATTGCTGGGGTTAGAGGTACCTGAGTGCTAGATATAGACCCAACATTGGTGGAGTTGTCTTGATTGTGGGCAGTATAAACCCATTCCTTTATCTCATCAGATGCCAGCTTGATCCTGGTGGTCATAATGGCAGTCGAGTTCTAGTCTTTGAATAATCCCAAAATATCTTGAAAATCCTGGTCAGTTGTGCTGAAGGATTCCATGTCAATATCGAAACCAGCATCAAACCTCATGGCGGCAAGAACAGCAACAGACACAGCCATGGGTACCTGCAAAAATTCAACAAACAAAACGACCAAGTGCAGAACTGTTTGGAGGGAAAGAAAATTCTTGTAGAGAAATCGAAAGCGCAAAGGAGAACGACGGCGAAAAATGAATTTTATATTAGGGTTCGACGCAGAATTGGAAAGATCGTTGAACTCAGTTCGACGATCGAGGCTACTAAAGGAATCTGAAGAGTCTTCAACATCGTCGATCTCCGTTCGACGATATTGGAGAGCGTCGAGCTCCATTCGACGATCGTTCAGAGAACAAAATCGTCGAGCGCCGTTCGACGATCGTTGACCGGAAGAGATAGTTCATACTATTTGAGAGACGCTGAACTCAGTTCGACGATTTCGGAAATCGTCGATCTCCTTTTGACGATCTTGGGGCAAATCGTCGAGCGCAGTTCAGAGATCAGAAAAACTCTAGACACTAAGAAAAATCAGAATGTTTGCCTAGTCTTGGTCAATTTTTAAGCTTTCAAAATCTTGGATATTATTTAGTACTTCCTCCATCTAATATTCCTAACTGATTTAGGAAGAAGGTGTGTTTCTTTTCATCCAAGGGCTTGGTGAAAATATCTCCCCTTTGTAAATCAGTTGGGATATATTGTAGTTCAATTTTATTCTTTTCAACATTATCCCTTAAGAAATGATGCCTAATCTCTATGTGTTTGTCCTACTATGGAGGACTGGATTTTGAGCTATAGAAATAGCACTGGTGTTATCACAAAAGATTTTAGACTTCTCTAAGTTGTAGCCATAGTCTAGGAGTTGGTTTTGAATCCACAAGATTTGTGAACAGCAACTGCCTGCAGCCATGTACTCAGCTTCAGCAGTTGAAGTTGATACAGATGTTTGTTTCTTACAAAACCAAGAGACAAGTCTGTCACCAAGGAACTGACAAGTTCCACTGGTGCTTTTCCTGTCAATTCTGCATCCAGCATAATCAGCATCAGAGAATCCAGTTAAGTCAAATGGTGAATCTTTTGGATACCAGAGACCTAGATTTGGACAACTTTTAACATACCTGAGAATCCCCTTTACTAGTGTTAGGTGTCACTCTCTAGGGCTTACTTGGAACCTAGCACATATATATGTAGCAAATATTATATCTGGTCTACTAGCTGTAAGATACAGTAAAGAGCCAATCATTGCTCTATATGTTGTCTGATCAACATGTTTCCCATGTTCATCAGCATCCAATACATCATTAGTAGGCATGGGTGTTTTCATACAAGATGCTTCAGACATACCAAATTTCTTAACCAATTCATTTGCATACTTGGTTTGAGAAATGAAGATGCCTTCAGCATGCTGTTTGACTTGCAATCCTAGGAAGAAGGATAGCTCACCCATGCTACTCATCTCAAATTTAGAATGCATCAGGTTAGAAAACCTTCTGCACAATTTGGAGTCAGTAGAACCAAAGATGATATCGTCTACATAAATCTGTACTAGTAGGGTATGGGACTTATGGGTTCTAATGAAAAGAGTTTGGTCTACTCTACCCCTTATAAAACCATTTTCCAAGAGAAAGCATGCTAGGGTCTCATACCATGCTCTAGGAGCTTGCTTGAGACCGTATAATGCTTTATTCAATCTAAAAACATAATCAGGAAAAGTAGGAGAGATAAAACCTGGAGGTTGTCTGACATAAACTTCCTCTTTGATGTCTCCATTTAAAAATGCACTTTTGACATCCATCTGATATACCTTGAAGCCTTTATGTGCTGCATAGGCTAAGAATATTCTGATGGCTTCTAATCTTGCAACTGGTGCAAAGGTCTGGTCGTAGTCGATTCCTTCTTCTTGAGAGTATCCCTGAGCAACTAGCCTTGCCTTGTTCCTTATAATTACTCCTTGATCATCCAATTTTTTCTGAATACCCATTTTGTTCCAACAATGGAATGATCCTTAGGCTTTGACACTAGTTCCCATACTTTGTTTCTCTCAAATTGATGCAACTCTTCTTGCATTGCAATGATCCAGTGTGGATCTTGCTCTGCATCTTGAATGGACTGAGGTTCAATTTGAGATAGGAAGCAAGTGTGCAATAGGTTTTGGTTGACCTGATTTCTGGTTTGCACACCAGCTGAGATGTCTCCAATTATTTGGGAAATTGGATGATCTCTTGATGTTACTAAATCAACAGGGGGTGTTGACTGTTCACCAACCTGTGTTGTTGATTCCTCTTATTGTACAACAACTGGCTCTTCAAGTTGTTCTTCAATATGTTGAGCATTTCCTTCATCTTCACTGCTTTCATCCTCTTGAGTAACCTGTAACTTGTTCAGGTCTTCAACTAGAGAATGTTCTTGCAAGGGTTCTATGGTAGAAGAGATCTTCTCCTTGAAAGACATGTTAGATTCATCAAATGATATATGAACATATTCCTTAATTTTTAAAGATGATTTATTATAGAACCTGTAAGCCTTGCTGATCATGGAGTATCCCAGAAACACTCCTTCATCAGTTTTAGCTTGAAATTTTGCTAAATATTTCTTATCATTATTATGAATGTAGCAAATACAACCAAAGACTCTAAAATAGTCAACTTTAGGTTTCTTCCCTTTGAGTAATTCATAGGGAGTCTTTCCCTTTAGTTTATGTATCAGACTTCTATTCAGCACATAGTTGGAGGTGTTCACTGCCTTTGCCCAAAAGGATAGAGGTAGATGAGCATCTGACAACAATGTAGTGGCATATTCAATAAGGGTTCTATTTTTCCTTTCAGCTACCCCATTTTGTTGAGGAGTTCTAGGAGCTAAGAAAGTATGTCTGATCCCTTCACTTTGACAGAAGTCTTGCATAAGAAGAGAATCAAACTCTGTCCCATGATCACTTCTGATCAGGGCAATGTGAGTATTGAACTCAATCTGTATATATTTGAGAAACTCTGTCAGACACTTAAAGTTATCAGACTTCTTCCTTAGAAAGAACACCCAAGTGAATCTAGAGAAGTCATCTACAACTACTAAAGTGTAGGATTTCCCTCCTAGGCTTTGTACTGTGATGGGTCCAAAGAGATCCATGTGTAACAGATACAATATCCTAGGTGAATCACTCTTATTAAGTGACTTAAATCTATTTTTAGTTTACTTGCCTAATTGACAAGCCCTGCAGAGTCCTTCCTTCTTGTAGGGGACAGAAGGTAGTCCTCTAACAAGGTTGTCCTTGGATAGACTAGCAATAGTTCTAAGGTTTAGGTGTCCTAATCTCTTATGCCATAAAATATTTGGTCTACAGACAGAATTGAACAAGCAGATATCTACATCAGTTGAAAGAAAATCTATTAGATAGATGTTACATTTTCTTTTACCTGTTAATACAGTTGTGTTGTCCTCTGACTTGATTTTGCATAAGGCTTTGCTGAAGGTCACCTGGTAGCCTTCATCACACAGCTGACTGATGCTAATTAGGTTGTGCTTCAGTCCTTCCACATAAGCTACCTTCTTGAAAGTTACTGATCCAATCTGGACTGCACCATATCCTTTAGTCTGTCCAAAGTTTGAATCACCAAAGATAACTTTGGGTCCAAGCTTGGCTCTGAAGGATGTGAGGCTGTCCTTGCTCCCTGTCATGTGCTTAGAGCACCCACTATCCAAGTACCATTGCTGGTTAGATGTTGGATAGGTCTTCACCTGCATATAAGACAATTCATTTGTTTTTGACACAGTTTACCTTGGGCCTAGGTTGATAACCTTTAAATTCTGAAATGAAAGACATCCCAGGTTGACTCTTATATCCTTCAGGATGATATCTCCTTGGAGGTATAATCCATTCAGTATAAGGGTTAAAGATTTGGGATGAAAGACCCTTAGGATTGAATTTTGATTTGCCCTTGAAAAATTTTCTAGAGCTCTGACCTCTGTTCGACGATCTTGGAGCTGCGTTCGACGATCTTGGGTCAGATCGTCGAGCTCCGTTCGACGGTCGACTATGGCTGAGGTCAGGTACTTGAGATCGTCGACCTGCGTTCGACGACTTTGGCTGAGATCGTCGATCTGCATTCGATGATTTTGCCTGAGATCGTCGATCTGCGTTCGGCGATCGTCGATCTCTGTTTGGCGATCGTCGATCTCCGTTCGACGATTTCTGCTGGGACTTAGTTTTCTGAGGCAGATCAGAATTTCTCCTAGCAACCTCTACAACTCCCTTTCCTTTGTCAGAAATGAATTTGATTGGAGTTGTTAGAACTATGAGTTGGCTGGATGAAGCACCCAAGCCCAGTGTACTGTTGAATCTGGAGTTCACTGTGCTTGTGATGTCCATCAGCTTGATGCTTCTCCCATTAAGAGATTCTTCAAACTTCTTGGCCTCAGAGAGCTCACTTTCAGTGAAGCTATCTGTTCCCTACAGCACTCCAACTCCTGAGAGAGTTTGAGGTTTTCTGACTTTAAAGTATTGTGTTCAGATAATTGATTTCTGTGAGAGATAATTTCTTTCTCAGACTTTAGCAGGTCTAAACACAGTGCTTTAAATTCAGATTTAAAGTCCTCTGAACTAAAATCAAAAGAACCAATTACCTGATCTTCTTCAGGTTGAGTCTCTGAGTCTGACTCTGACTCCTCTTCTTTTGAATTATGTTGTAAGGCATTGATTGCCATCATGCAGAACTCTTTTTTTTCTGCATCATCCTCATCATCACTGGAACTGGATGAGGCTTCTGACTCCTCTTCAGTCTCACACCAGTATTCAGCAACAAACCCCTTTCTTGTATGTTTGTTTTTTCTTGATGAGGGTTTGCCATTGCCATTCCTCTTGGAGTCTTTCTCCTTTCTTCTTTCTTTCCTGTCCCTTCTGTCCTTGTTTTTGTTCTCTAGACAGTCAGGAACTATGTGCCCTGGTTTCCTGCAACCAAAGCAAATAATGTCTTTATTATTATTATTATTAATGGACTTGTTATACCTTGGCTTATCATGTTCCTTGTATGATCTCCTTCTGAAGTCCTTTTTGGCCATCTTATAAAATCTTTTGGCCAACAAACTGAGTAGTTCATCATTGCCTGTGGCTTTGCCTTTAGGCAGATCTTCAGTTGCCTTGAAGGCTATGGTCTTCTCTTTTCTTGTGGCTGGTGAGGCAGCCATCTGTTCTTCTTCTCTATTTTTGATGAGTAGCTCATAAGATTTGAGCTTACCCAATAGAGCTTCAGTAGTGATCTCATTCAGACTTCTGGCATCCTTAATTGGCCAGATTCTTGAATCCCAAGTGCTAGGGAAGCACATTAGGATCTTGTCATTGAGTTCAGTTAGAGAGATCTCTTTGTCCAATATCCTGAGTTCACTGACAATTAGACTTAGCATGTTGTACATATCTCCCACTGACTCAGTTTTTCCCTTCTTGAAATTCTCATATTGAGATATGAGGTGGGATCTCCTATACTTTCTCTCATCAGCTGAGCTTGAGACTATTTCTGAGAGTTTGTCCCAAATTTCATTTGCTGAATTGCATTCAGCCACCTTTTGAAATATGTCATCAGACATTGTCTGGGCCAAGATGTTCATAGCCTTGGCATCAGCTACCTTCCATCTCTTGATGTCAGCATCTGTTCCTGATGGAGGTGGAACAGCATTTGTACTTGTGTTCTCTGGGGGTCTTGGACACACTGTCAAAACAGAGTTAAAGATATCTTCGTCAATAGAATTCATGTACAGTCTGATCCTTGCTTTCCAAAGTGCAAACTTGGATAGATTGCACACTGGAGGTCTGGTGCCAGCATAATCTTTGTTTTGGGCCATGATTTGTGAAAGCAAAATCTAATAATAAAATACAAAAGAAAGCAGATCTAACTTGGGATCTTTGGGTTCAGGTGTTAGCCTGTACAACCAATCAGGTATGGTATGTTTAACCAACCTGGCTTTGATACCAATTGAAAGAGCAGCTAGATCTGATATACTCTAGAGGGATGTGAATAGAGTATATGGTGCTTTGAAACTTTTTACAACAATTGTTGTAATAAGAGTGAGCAGGGAAGCAATAAAAAATCTAATCACAGAACTATACTAATCAAAAGCTAATCACAGAGTAATCAAGGCCAGAAACAAAAATAAAGACAAGCAAAACCAGAAGACACAAGGAAATATAGTGGTTCCCCTAAACTTGGGTACATCCACTCTTCTACCACCCTAGGTAGGAATCCACTACAAGATGAGTTGATCAGGTATCCTGGGCACCAATGAGCTTTTGATAAGGTGCTCAAAAACCAAAGTAGATTTTTTGATCAGGTGTCTTGCCACCAATGAGCTTTTGACAAGGTGCTCAAAAACCAAGCTCAAACTTTTGAAGGGAGTTTGAGAAACCCTTTACAGAGAGGGGGTGAGAGAGTGATGGAAGTCTTCTCTTTCTCAGATCAACTAAGAAGACTATGTGGATTGATGATGTCAAAGCTCCCCCTGAATCCTTGAGATCTTCAGGAAGAAAAGCTTTGCTGAGGGTGATAGGCCTTCAAAGATTGAACTCCAACAATAGATGATTTCAGCAAAAGCTGAAATGTTGAATGTCTGGAGTCTTGAAAAATGTTGGCCTTGAACACTTTGAAACTAAAGAGATCTGAAGATTTCTGAAAAGATTGATCTCCTTGCATGAGTGTTCTTGAGAATTCTTTGAGGCAGAAGATTTTGTTGAAGATTATTGATGTCTGTCTGTGTGTCTATCTTGGTCTCTCTCTTTGTGTAAAATTCAAAAAGAATTCTTCTCTTTTATTCTCTAATACAGAATAGAATAACATTCTCTGTCAAGAATAGCCATTGGCCTGCATTAATTGCATCCTTAATTGCAAAATCTCTTCTGGAGGAAAGTCCATAGAAATATTCCTTGAAACTTGGTCCAGAAATGAATGAAAATGGCTAGGAAATCTCTGAATTAATTGCAGAATAACTCCTTAACTGATTTGAATTTGAATCTAGAAACATCCTTGAAGTTATCTGAGAACGTCGAACTGAGCTCTGCTATCGTCGAGCTGAGCTCAGTGATCTAGAAATATACAGCAGCAAAATATCGTCGATCTGAGCTCAAAGATCGTCGAACTGAGCTCAGAGATAAAGATCCAAAGTAGAGTCAAAATCGTCGACCTGAGCTCACCGATCGTCGAATGGAGTTCGACGATATAATGAAGTTTAGCTCAGCGATCGTCGAATGGAGTTCGACGATCTGTCGAAGTTGAGCTAGACGATCGTCGATCGGAGTTCTACGAATCGTCGTGCTGAGCTCGACGATATGACTTAGTCTCCAAACAGAAAATTCTGGTCTTCAGGGCAGCTTCCAAACCTAGACTTCTAACCCTTAGAATCAATTCTAATTGACCTTTTAAGCTATACAGGAGGTCAAATAAAGGTTTCCTAGAGACATAGTGATCCTGACTCAAATTATTAATAGGGTGTTCCAACAGATTCATGGAATCCCCTTTGTTGGCAAATAGATCCGGAAATGGAGTATGGAATAGGCATGCTATGTGAAGCCCATCTGGACAGGTTGGTCTTGATTGATGATATTGCATACGAACCGGAGAAGACTCCATGATAAACGTGTAGTTTAGGAGTCGACAGGTTGGACCTGTGAAAGAAAGTAGCAGAAAGTACTGGAGTGGTAGTGCAGTAAAATACCCATATAATGCTTGTGCTGCAAGTGCTGTTGGGTTCTACATGTAGCAGGAAGTACTTGATTGGAATTCCAGGAAATACCCTTTGTAATGCTTAATGTTCATAGGGAGTCCACCTGTGAAGAGAGTAACAGGAAGTACTGGCATGGTAGCTAGGAAAGACCCCTGACATTTGTGTTATTTGCGGTGTCCACCTGCGAAGAGAGTAGCAAGAAGTACTGGTGTGCCCAGGAAAGACCCACTAATGTTGTGATATGAAGAGGTGTAAGAGAAATACCCAGGCTTGAATGCCAGAATAGGATTGGTGAGACGCCTTTTGTAGCCGCGAGTACGCCGTACTCAGTGATGGCAAGGCAATTTGAGCAACGGGGGGTGGAGGATCCGACCTGCGTTATGTCCGTCCGACATGAGAGCAGAAGGTGCGGTCTGTTGGAGCGCATATCGAGAGTCGTAGGCCTGTGTGCCATGACACAATGGGGGGCTACGGGCCAATCCCGGTGCATTACGACTAAAACTCTGGCTGCACGCCATGGAGTAAATGCTCAAGTGATTTACCGTTGGGCTGTGACCCTGATACGATGGTGGGCAGCTGGTTCGCCGGTACACCAAGAATGTGCCCTAAGTGAACGGACCGTCGGGCCGGTTGGCTGACGGTTGTGATGGCATGTATGCGCGAAAGCATATTATATGAATATATATCCATGCTTGTGATATACTATGCCTGCAGGGAAGATTACCGCTGCCCCGAGAAAGGGGTAGGGTCGTTATAATTTGGTCAACTGAATGCTGACAGTTGCCTTTATTTGCCATCGTTGGGTGGATTGTCCCTGTACATGTGCTGGAGAGCCAAGCGGGATGAAAAGGTTTAATGTCCATACTACTTTAACTGCTGCTGCTGTTAGCCCTCGAAGGCTAATTTGGATAAGAGTGTTGTGTTTACTTTTAATGTGGTCGGCCTGCGCGCCAATGTTTAGGCCAATGTTTGACAGCCCTGTAAGGCCATAAGGCCAACTAGTTTCTGTTGTAAGACATTCCTATCTATATATATACAATGTGGAGTTGTTTTATATGTTGGACATTCAAGTGTGGAGTTCAATGGTTAGTGTAGGCTTCCGCTAGAATGCATTGTGTTAGGGTGCGATGCGCTACTCGAGTATCATCCCGTAACTTCATCGCCTGTTTTGTGATATATGTTTGTGGGGCCCCGGCCGGGACCTTCTAGTATATACCATATGAACAGATGGGATTGTCATATTTTTGGTATCAGCTGTCTTGGTCTTTCCCTCTCGAAGTCGTGGTCAACTTCTTTTGTGGGGTGGCGAGTACGTGTCTGTGCGAACCAAGTTAACACGTTTGAACTCCTGAATGTCCATGATAGGAATTCAAATTCTTGTGTTTGAGGAACCCGCGCGTTCCTATTTTGTGCTTGTTTTCTTGTGTAAGGCCGCTAATGTGGTGTCTTGTCCGTTTAGGTGACTCGGAGTGGTGCGGGGCAATCGGAGCCCCAGCGTTCGGATGAAAGTACGGCAACAGCTGAGGTGCCTACACCTCCGCCGTCTGCAGAAACTGTGCGACAAATTGCCGAGGCTTTGTTCGCTATGGTTCACGGACAGCCGGTTGGGCAGGCACAAGGGCAGTCGCAGCCGGCCGTGAGGCCAGAACAGGTGGAGGCGAGGCTAGAACCTGTTATGGCTGTGAATCCTCGAGCCGCTGAGAAGCAGTTGAAGCAATTCATGAGTTTTCACCCGCCTACGTTCTCGGGAGTGGTATCACGTGCGTAGGTTGAAGACTGGTTGTCGCGTGTCAAGAGGATTATGACAGCGATAGGAACGGAGGAGCATCAGAAAGTCACCCTAGCTACCTTGCTACTTGAAGAAGATGCTAGATTGTGGTGGGACGAGATGGAGCTGCATCACTTGGCGGGTCGTCCCTTAACACAAGTATTGATGGAGGAATTCTCTCGACTCTTCCTAGCGAAGCACCTTCCTACAGCGCAACGGATTGCCATGGAGAATGAATTCCAAAGGCTGACGCAAGGTGATGGCAGTGTTGACACGTACCTGCATGAGTTTACACGCTAGGGGCGGTATGCGGGTTCTATTTTTGCTGATGAGCAAAGGAAGACAAATAGGTTCTACGAAGGACTGCGGGATGAGCTGAGGTTCCTGCTTTCTAGTTCTGTGAACCAAGGCTTCTAGGCATTAGTTGATACTGCCTGCGCGCTGGAAAAAGACATGAAAAGGGTGCAGGGGGAGAGGGCATTGGCTGTGACACAGCCGGAGTTTAAAGTGCCCCGACCGACAAAGTCCTTTTATCAGAAGAAATGGGGCAAGAGACCCAAGACGGCGGGATAAGCTCCTTCTTCAGGTGCATCGGGAGAAACTTCAGGGGCCACCTCAAAGCCAGATATTCGTACATGCTTCAGTTGTGGACTGGTGGGGCATATTGCCCGGGATTGTCAGGTGCCGCCAAAGAGTGAAAATAAGGCGGGAGCGTCATATGCGGAAAAAGGAAAGGCGGTGGTGGAATCCTCTTTCTCGCAGGAGCAGCCCCGGGTATACACTCTTGGCCTGCAGGAGGCCATCAAGCAAAGTGACGTAGTCACAGGTACGAGTTAAGTTTTTGAGTATTATATTGTTTGTATGCTTGGTTTATTGCATATGTGTCTGTGGTTTGTATGTGTGACATGATCGTCACAGGATTTGTGATGATTCGGAACACGGTAGCGCGAGCCCAGTTCGATACGGGTGCTTCTCATTCTTTTCTGTCTAAAGAGTTTGTAGTGCGGCTTGGGATACCTAGTCGTGTGAAGACAGATAGCGTCAGAGTTGTGTTGCCGAATGGTTGTTTGATGCTTGCGGATCAAGCTTGCAATGTGGCGGTCCAAATAGGAAGTCGGGATTTCAGTTTGACTGCATCTGTATTGCCGATATCGAAATTCGACGTGATCTTTGGGATGGATTGGCTCGCGGAGCAGCATGCCTTGATTGATTGCCAGTACAAAGAGATCACGTTGAGCCAGAATACCGAGCAGGAGACTAAGTTCGCGGGGATGCGAGGAGTGGGAGGGACGTTGATGTCTGCACTCCAAATTGTCAAAGTTGTTCGGAAAGGCGCGGAGTGCTACTTTGCGTTAATTCAGGCTGTGGAGCCTAAGGCCAGTGTGTGCGATGTTCCGATAGTGTCGGAATTTACAGATGTGTTTCCCAAGGATCTTCCAGGGCTACCACCCCAGCGAGAGATTGACTTCACGATCGAGTTGTGTGCCAGGTGCGAAACCTGTAGCCCGCTCGCCATATCGCGTTGCGCCTAAGCAAATGGAGGAGTTGAAAGTCCAACCTGCAAGAATTGTTGGAGCAGAGTTATATACGCCCAAGTATGTCTCCTTGGTGCACCCCTGTGCTTTTTGTGAAGAAGAAAGACGGTGGATTATGGTTTTGTATTGATTACCGTGAATTAAATAAGCTGACCGAGAAGAATAAATATCCGATACCCTGGATTGATGAATTGTTCGATTAGCTAGTGGGATCGACCGTCTACTCCAAGTTGGACTTGAAATATGGTTATTACCAGTTGAGGATACGGGAAGAAGACATTCCCAAAACCCCATTTGGAACGCGGTACGGGCACTACGAGTTCACGGTCATGCCGTTTGGGCTGTGCAATGTGCCCTCGATATTTATGGACTTGATGCACTGAATATTCCGCGAGTACCTGGATCTGTTCATGATAGTGTTCATTGATGATATCCTGGTGTACTCGAGATTGAAAGCCGATCATGAGAAGCATTTGCGGTTGGTGTTGAGTACATTGAGGCAGAATCAGCTCTATGCCAAGTTCTCGAAGTGCGAATTTTGGCTAGCATCGGTGGCTTTTTTGGGCCATGTGGTGAGTGGAGCGGGCATAGCAGTGGATCCAGTGAAGATAATGGCCATAGAGGAGTGGCCAGTGTTGTCTTCAGTGGCCGAGGTCCGGATCTTTCTTGGACTAGCAGGCTGCTACCGAAGATTTGTTGAAAACTTCTCGCGGATTGCTTTGCCGCTAACCACGCTGACGCGAAAAGAGCAGAAGTTCGTTTGGTCGCCAGAGTGCGCACGAGCTTTTGAAGAGCTGAAGATTCGGTTGACCACGACGCCTTTGTTATCATCGCCATGTGGTACCAATGGATTTGTAATCTACAGTGATGCTTCAGGGAGCGGCTTAGGCTGCGTGCTTCTACAAAATTGAAAGGTGATTGCTTATGGCTTGCGCCAGCTGAAAGTGCACGAGCAGAACTATCCCGTCCATGATCTTGAGTTGGCGGCGGTGATCTTTGCATTAAAGCTGTGGCGATACTATCTTTATATTGTGAAGGTGGAGATCTATACATATCACAAGAGCCTGAAATACCTATTGGAGCAGAAGGACCTGAACATGCGACAGCGAAGGTGGCTGGAGTTCCTTGGGACTACACCATTGAGATTCACTACACGCCCGAAAAAGGCAATGTCGTCGCGGATGCCTTGAGTCGGCGGACTCCGACAAGAGCTGCTTGGTTGCAGAGGCATGATGAACATCTAATCCAGGAGCTGGAAGTGTTAGAGATTTCTTGTGTTGACAAGAATTCCACTGCCAATGCATGTTTGAACTGGACGGAGGTGCAATGTGACCTGCAGATCGAGTTCGACGGGCAACAGAGTTGGATGAAGATCTCCTACGCTATGCGAAAGCTGGGCCAGAAGGAAAGTTCTCCTGGGATGACAGTCTTTTGTCGAAAAGAGGGCCGTCTGTGCGTCCCAAGTAAATTTTGGTACATTGAGGAAAGAACTGATGTATGAAGCGCATTATACGAAGTACTCAATCCACCCCCTGGAAGCACAAAGATGTTCAGAGATATGAAAAAGCTGTTTTGGTGGCCAGGGCTAAAGAAAGATGTTGCTCTTTATGTGTCCAAATGCCAAACCTGTGCTATGGTGAAGGAAGAATTCCAGAAACCGGCGGTTATTTGAAGTCATTGCCGATTCCACAGTGGAAATTTGACGATATTTCCATGGATTTCGTGCACGGGTTGCCGAGATCTCAGCGAGAGAATGATTCCATCTGGGTGATTGTTGATTGGCTAACAAAAGTGGCACACTTCCTCCCAAACAGGCGGGATGATTCTGTAGAAAGTTTGGTAAAGCTGTACATGGAACAGATTGTACGGCGCCACCACGGTGTTCCTCGGAGCATCGTGAGTGATCGAGATGAGCGATTCACGTCAAAGGATTGGAGGCTAGTTCACCAGCTGTTGTGCACGAAGTTGACTTTAGTACGGCCTTTCATCTGCAAACAGATGGCTAAACTGAACGAACCAACAGAACGATGGAGGACATGCTCTGAATGTGGCGCCCTAGATTTTGGAAAGAGATAGGAAGATCATCTCTACATGGTGGAGTTTGCCTATAATAATAGCTACCAGGCGAGCATCGGGATGGCACCGTATGAAGCTCTATATGGAAGGAAGTGTCGTACTCCCTTGGCTTGGGTAGAAGCGGGCGAAGCTAGAGTTTATAATCGTAATGAAGTCGATGAAGCAAACTCAACCATTCGTGCTATTCGAGGGAGGCTACTTATAGCCCAAGATCGTCAAGCGAAGTACTACAACGCCAAGCACTGGAACGTGGAGTTTGCGGTAGGCGATTGGGTCTACTTGAAGATTAAGATTTTCAAAGGCGTATCCAGGATTCGACGTTTGAAAAAGTTGAGTCTAAGATATTTGGGTCCATTTGAAGTGGTTGAGCGAATCAGAGAACCTGCGTATCGGCTAGCTCTTTCGGCAGACTTGGGTGGACTACATGATATGTTTCACATCTCGGTACTTCGGAAGGCCGTTAAAGATCCAGCTCAAGTGATCACGGATGATCGTTTGTCGGTGGAGTATGGGCTAAGAACGAGAGTTAGACCCATTCAGATTGAGGATCGAGCCGAGAAACAGTTACGGAACAAGACGGTCGGGATGGTTAAAGTTCTGTGGGACAATTGCAGTCGTGAAGAGCTTACATGGGAGCGAGAGCAGACCATGCGAGCTAAATTTCTCTAGCTATTTCTGTAACTGAGTGGATAGTGAAAAGTTATTGTAACAAGAAATTTTGATGTTATGACTTTTTAGTTGCTGATTGCCTTTTTGTGTGCAAATTTCGAGAACGAAATTTCTGGTAGGAGGGAAGGGTTGTAACAGCCCAATTTTTCAGCAGGCAAAATTTTGGGTGACACGGCCTGGGACACAGGCGTGTCCTAGGGCGTGTCCTGCTCGGGTGCGGAGTCGTCGTAAGTTCGACGAAAAATGAGTTCGACGAACTGCGTTGGACGTTCGTCGAATGCGGGAACACGCTAGGCTACATGGGAGTGTAACATTCGAGGAGGGCGTGTCCCCCTGTGTTCTACGAACTGTGCTTGACGATCATCGAGTATGGGGTACACGGCCTGTGACACGGGCATATCACAGGGCGTGTCCCGCTGTGTCGAGCGGTCGACACTTTTCTCTCGAGTAAGTGGAAAAGTACTCGAGTAAGAGGGCGGTGACACGGGCGTGTCATCCAACACGGGCGTGACCAATCCGAGTACTCGAGTAGTTGGTTTTCTCTCGAGTAAGTCCTCTCGAGTGGGTCTCGAGTGAGGTACACGCCCTATATCACGGGCGGGTCCTGGCCGTCACGGGCGTGTCCTGGCCGTCACGGGCGTGTACCCTGGGCGTGACCTATTTCGGGATAAGGCGGTTTGTGCATCGCTTAATGTGACCCGACCTGTGACACGGGCGTGTCACATGGCATGTAGGACTCGAAACATGATTTTGCGGGTTTTTCGTGGCCGACCATTCTTCTTCAGCTGGGATCTAACAGCTGAGAGCCCTCCTTGCTTCCTTAAGGCCGAAAAGTGAGAAGGAAGACTCATTTTTATGTTAGCCTTCATATTTCTAAACTTCTAGAGAGAGAAAGGGAAAGGAAGAAGGAGGAAGAAGAAGAGGGGCTGATCTCTGGTGGATCTTGAGAGTGTCAAGCTGAGATTCGAGGCCATAGTTGCGGAGAAAAAGCTGTTGCGGTTCTTTCTAGCCAGCTAGGAGTTCATGGCACTGAAACGGTCTTAAGGGTAACGACCTTTCTTCATAACCATGTGAAGGCTCCCTTTTAGCATATGTATATGATTCCCCCACCAAAGGGTGGTTGATGTTGGGAGTCTTTTGGTTTGATTCATGGAATCCCCTTTGTTGGCATATAGATCCGGAAATGGAGTACAGAATAGGCATGCTGTGTGAAGCCCATCTGGACAGGTTGGTCTGGATTGGTGATGTTGCATACGAACCAGAGAAGACTCCGTGATAAACGTGTAGTTTAGGAGTGGACGGGTTGGACCTGTGAAAGAAAGTAGCAGGAAGTACTGGAGTGGTAGTCCAGGAAAATACCAATATAATGTTTGTGCTGCTTGTGCTGTTGGGTTCTACCTGTAGCAGGAAGTACTGTATTGGAATTCCAGGAAATACCCTTTGTAATGCTTAATGTTCATAGGGAGTCCACCTGTGAAGAGAGTAACAGGAAGTACTGGTGTGGTAGCCAGGAAAGACACCTGACATTTGTGCTATTTGCGGTGTCCACCTGCGAAGAGAGTAGCAGGAAGTACTGGTGTGCCTAGGAAAGACCCGCTAATGTTGTGATATGAATGGGTGTAAGAGAAATACCCAGGCTTGAATGCCAGAACAGGATTGGTGAGACCGACCCGCACCTTTTGTAGCTGCGAGTACGCCGTACTCGGTGATGGCAAGGCAATTTGAGCAACGGGGGGTGGAGGATCCGACCTGTGCTATGTCCGTCCAACGTGAGGCCAGAAGGTGCGGTCTGTTGGAGCGCATAGCGAGAGTCATAAGCATGCATGCCATGACACAATGGGGGGCTACGGGCCAATCCCTGTGCATTATAACTATAACTCCGACTGCACGCCATGGAGTAAATGCTCAAGTGATTTACCATTGGGCTGTAAACCTGATACGGTGGTGGGCAACTGGTTCGCCGGTACACCAAGAATGTGCCCTGAGTGCATGGATCATCGGAACGGGTGGCTGACGGTTGTGATGGCATGTGTGCGTGAAAGCACATAATATGAATATATATATATATCCATGCTTGTGATATGCTATGCCTACAGGGAAGATTACCGCTGCCCCGGGAAAGGGGTAGGGTCGTTCTAATTTGGTCAACTGAATGCTGACCGTTGCCTTTGTTTGCCATCGTTGGGTGGATTGTCCCTGTACAGGTGCTAGAGAGCCAAGCGGGATGAAAAAGGGTTGATGTCCATGCTGCTTTAACTGCTGCTGCTGCTACTGTTAGCCCTCGATGGCTATTTGGATATGAGTGTTGTGTTTACTTTTAATGTGCCGGCCTGCGCGCCAATGTTTAGGCCACTGTTTGATAGCCCTGTAAGACCATATGGCCACCTAGTTTATGTTGTAAGACATTCCTATCTATATATATATATAATGTGGAGTTGTTTTATATGTTGGACATTCAAGTGTGGAGTTCAATGGTTAGTGTAGGCTTCCGCTAGAATACATTGTGTTAGGGTGCAATGCGCTACTCTGGTATTATCCCGTAACTTCACCGCTGTTTTGTGATATATGTTGTGGGGCCCCGGCCGGACCTTCTAGTATAAACCATATGAACGGATGGAGTTGTTACAGATTTTTCTCTGATTATGTGGCCTTCACAAGCATAGAGAGGAGCTCTGGTCACCAAGGAAGAGTCTCTCACAAAAGTATGAGAGTTCTAGCTTCTATCGTAGCCTCCTTCTAGTGTCTCTTCATCCATTATTAAAAAGAGGAAGATTGCTCCTTTTATAGGCATGATACCAACCGTTAGCGAAAGCCCTACTGCCCGACATTAGCTACTTTAGGCAGCCTTATTCTTTCTCTGGAAATCAGCATTCTTTGGAAACTTTATTTTGCCACTTTAGGAAACTTTTCCTTTCCATTTTAGGAAACTTTTGATCTTTAAAAATCATCAATTTTGACAAATTTTTCTTCCAAAAGTGGACTATCCAAAAGATATCGCCCGACGATAGGGATACCTACTAACGGTAGCACCTTCCATTTTTAGTAGTTTCCTTCCACGATTGGTATCCTTCATTTTCTGTCAGATTGGTAGTGCTAGCACTAGTGCTAGTGGTACTGTCTGGTAGTAGCGATAGAAAATATGAAATCTTTGTCTTTTATACTTGTCTCTCAAGGGGTACTGAACATATGGTTCCCACACACTATATATCAACAACAAACGTGATCAAATACCAACTAGGATTTGTTATTCTCAATCCAAGAGATGCGGAATGCATGATCCAACAAACTCACCTTTTTATAATAAAAATCCTCTATACAGAAATAAATCTTGAAAAGAAAGTGTTTGTTTTTATTATTGTGTTATTAGCATACTCCCCATAGATGGATACTCCCCCTACATAGATGCTTCATAGTTTGTATTCCCCCTAAATAATATATTTCTTTAATTTTATTCCACCCTTTTGGTATTATTAAAAGTGGGCGGGGTTGAGTGTTTTGGCAAAAACATATTTGTGATGTAGAGAGTAATATGAGTATACCATTAGTTGATAATTCTACCACTTGTTGGTAAATCTATGTTACCACTTATTTAATTTGTGAGATGTGATTGATTTGTAAGTAGTATGGCAGCGATAATAAGATATTTAAAAAACATCATGGAGAAAATTCAAGCTTGTATAGAATTAAAGTTATAGTTTAGAAAGATAATGTTTTGAAGTTCAATCATACATATAAGCATAGTTATGGTTGATACCTTGTTGTTTTTGAACTATAAACCAATAGATGCTATACCATCAAAATTTTCAAAGCATGATTCAATTTATCTAAGAAAGATATGAATATCAATGTTAGGAAATTTGCATGCCAAATATACTAAAAATGTTGTAAAGATCATTCTTATATATCCAATGCATTTACTAAAGATTATAGAGAACATGTATAGGTATGTGTTAGGAAATTGTCATGTCAAATATACTAAAAACATTGTATGATGTGTACAAGATAGTATTTTAAAGAAGCATACAAGTGAGTGAATCAAAAATACAGGATATGTACAATGGAATACATTTAACATTAACTACATGATATATCTAATGGGATCACATTTATTTTTGTGTAATATTTTTATTTTATTTTGTGATCCGGTGTACAATTCTTCTTCCAAGGTGCTCAACCACACAATGTTCACTAAGACTTATCTGGAGGGCGATTAGTTCATGGTGTAGTTTTCCTTGTCAGTTTTATTAGAGTTTTTCGTTATTGACTAAGGGCTCCAATTTTACTTATTGAGCAAACAATATCATTTTTTCAACCACTTGTTAAAAAAATAGTGCATGAACAATAAATTTGCATGAAATAAATTCAAAGGTCTATAGGTAATTTATTTATGCATTTTAATATATTAAGATATTACAGTACACAATCATGCAAGTTTGAGTTTTATGGCACAAGTAGGAATATCAAATGTGTGCATGTGAAATAGTCATTATCAAACATAAAACATTACTCGTACTTATAGACATGCTAACATGTTCCTACACAAGTGCACCATAATATCTTTCATTGCATATGAGAAGATATTTTTCAAGGTATTCGAAAGCAATAAAATGATTGAAGACCATCGACAAAACCTATTTCGCTCAGTTCTTCGTGTTCTGTCCGCAATTGTGTCAATTTCTTTTCGATCTACTTGTGTCCATTTCTTTTCGATCTACAGCTGGCGAGAGCAATGTTTGCTTAGTTCCCCTTTTTTCTCGAATACCGCAGGCATTTGCTTTGATTTCTCAAATCTTCTACCGAAATTTGGTCGATTTTTCATTTTCTCCTATTTTTGTTAATGGTTTTTAGTGGATCTAAATGTTTTGGGTTAGGGTTTTAGAAAAAAATACGGCTTTCACTTGATCCACCTTGTTTCCCCCATTTTGTTTGAATTTTTTGTGTGGGATATCTTATTATGTAAAATATAGTAGTTGCTGGTTGAATTTTTTGAGGTTTTTGGAGGTAGAAGATGATGTATAGTTGGTCGATGTTATTGTCCAGTGATAGCTTGCTATCGCTAATGATAGTTCCATAGATTCATGATGTTAATATTTTTTGTTTAATTTTTCTGGACATGGCTTCTAGCTCACTCATGTCTGGGGGTCATGGCCGAGGAAATTATGGGCTTCATCCAGTTATGGAGGGAGCTCTGGGTAGTGTGATGATTGTCTCTGAGATATCTACAAAGAGAAAATACCAAACTAACAATTCATCAAGGCAAGTATACCTATCGAAATGCAGCTAGGGGACACAAGTGTCGTATTGAAATCCGGGAACAGTTGAGTAAGCTTACTCACACGAAATCTATTATTTTATCGACGACAAAATAAGGTTTGGCTAAATGTACTAAAAGAAGAGAACTACTTGTATGAAAAGATAAAGAGAGCTAAAAGAGTGATTAACTTAAGCTTAGTAACGATGAAGGGAAAATGCACTCGATCAGAAATCACCTCGGCAAGAGTGGTTAGAAAAATACGATAAATAAACCTAAGCTAATTAGGGTAAAGGTCCTTGACCGTGGAGGTTCCATGAATATTGACACGCTTCTCTCGAAGGCCGTGCCTAACTGAGTTTAGGAAGGTCCGACCGACTTTCGCCTAAATCGGAGGCCTAAAACTCGCTTTACGCGGTGAACCCCTCTAATGGATTTTACTCCAATCCGGGAGATTTGAACGTCTGCCTCTCTCGAGGGGTGCGAACAACTCCCTTTACTCTTGAGTGCTCATTTCAAACTTTCGGCCTCTCGGCTAGCCCAGAATGAAAGCAAAGGTGGAGAGTATATATCGATAATATACCTCCAACCCGTGATAAATCAAGAGTAATTCAAAGCTAAACCCTAAAAAGAAAAGGTAAGATTCAAAGCATCATAACCTAATCACTCGAACCTCGGATCAATTAGATCGAGTACATGGAGGATTAGTTAATCATGGTGAGGTGGAAGAGGGAGATGAGTAGAAGAAAAATACTGAAAACAGAGCAGGAACGAAAAAGAAAACAACACTTTTTATTAAGAGCAACAGTGATCTTACAGCTTGAAAACCAGAGATTACAAGAACATGAAAAGGAAACTACACTATCATTAGCATCATACTACAGAAAGAAGCTAGGAGCTAATACAGGAAAAGCATAAAGCTAGAGCTACGAACTAGAAATGAAAATACATGCTTAAAAGTTCAGAAAAACAAAGGACAGAACCTCCCCTCTCAAAGCGAAAGTTTTTTTAAAACCCCTGGAGTTGGGCTCTATTTATAGAATTTTTCGGGTCGGGTCACGCCCCCCTGTCACGCCCTGGTCGGGCGTGACCCTGGGGCGTGACACATTCGGCGCGACTTTTTCGGGCAGGAATTGAATTCTGACGGGGTTGTTGCGGTACACGCCCACCGGTCACGCCCTGGTAGGGCGTGACCCTGGGGCGTGTTCTTTGCGGCGTGACTTTGGGAGCTGAAATTGAATGCTGGAGGTGACGGGCGGAATTGCTGAAGTACACGCCCATATGTCACGCCCGGGTCAGGCGTGACCCTGGGGCGTGACACTTTCGGTGCGACGGTGGAGCGGGAAAGACGAGCGCGCTGCGGCGATTCCTCGGAACCTGGGGACACGCCTATAGTACACGCCCGTGTCGGGTGTGTCACGGGCGTGACCGAGGGCGTGTACACTAAGTTTCCACGGAATGCAGTTTCGGACCAATTGCTTCATTCCTCTGGGTACACGCCCTAGGTACACGCCCTGGTAGGGCGTGACCTTGGGGCGTGTCACAGCAAACTTCGGCTGAAAGCCGTGAAAACCTGCAAAAAGCAGAAAAAATGCATTAGCGACAAAAATATATACAAAGGGGAATCAAAACAAGTACTTTACAAGACATGATTGGCTTTAAAACCCCGAAAATATCCTAATAAAATTGACTGCAAACGTATTATCAAATTCCCCCAAGCTTAAGTTTTGCTTGTCCCCAAGCAAAGATATAAAGACAAGCTAATCATAAAAAGTGACTAATTCAAAAGTTTTAATCATACTCACACAAGTACTATGCGAAATTCTAGGTAGGGAGAATGTAAAACGTAAATCTAAAACAATTATTTAGGTATGGTTTAACTTTTATAAACTTTACTTAATAAAAATAAATCATCCAGAATTTTGACGAAATTCTTTAAATAGATTTAAGTAAGGCAATGAAAATGAAAAGAACGTATTGAGTTATTACTACATCCAAGCAACGCATTATAATTATATCAATTAAATAACAAAAATCTAAGTTTAAATCCAAAACTAAAACTGATTTACTTTTCTTCTTTTCTTAGTTGTTAAATAAAATTTTAAAAAAAGGGCGTGAATCAAAAGGACTTAATAGGACCGAAACGTTTGGTTTAGGAATATGAATAGGAGTGGAATTCAAATATAAACATGGAGGCTTAAAAATCACACTAAACCAAAACAACGAGTTTCAAAAAAATAAATTTATTTTAAACAAAATATGTATAAATAAATTTATTTTTTTCTCTTTATGATTATTTATCTCATTTTTTTTTCTCATTTTTTTTTATTATTTTCATTCATTTTTGTTTTTTTTTTCTTTTCAATTTATTGCTTTTGAGTACACCTTTTTCAACAATATCTCCACAGATAAGACAAAATTTCCTATCAAACAAAATTAGCGTGATTAGATAGGTAGGAATTTGGGTTTGGTGAAAATGAAAATGTGTGTGGAGTTTATCAAATGAATTTGGAAAAATGGCTCAAAAGCGGCTAACTAGTGGTAAAAGAGTTTAGGTTGGCAAGAAAGCTCAAACGTAAACAAAAATGGCCTAAATCATTTTCACGCATTTTTTTTTAAATTTATTTAAAACATAGAGTCGATAAATTTCAAAAAGCAAGTTCGAGATAATAAAAGAAGATTGATGAAATTATCTTGAAAATAAAAATAATATGTCACTTGGATCGTTCATATCTACTACGTAATTCAAAATATGTTCTTACAAAAATCATCTAAAGACGAAAAGGAAAATAGTGGATGATAAATTTTTAGAGAAAGTAAAGAAAATAAAGAACGGAAAACCATAATAGAAATGCACGGTTTAGAGAAATATTTTACCTTAACATGCTACCGTGAATTAGAAACACAGCATGGCCAACATTTTACTTGTGAAATATGATTAAAAAGAATGATTAGAAAAATTATAATTAACTACGTTGTTTATAAAGAAGTTTGAGAAAAACAAAACATAAACATGGGGTACTTATTGAAATACCAAAATGCAGCTATATAGATATAATAATTTTTGTGAAATTTTTTTTTTTTGAAATTTTGGATTTTTTTTTTTGGGATATTTACAAAACAAAAAGAAAACAAAAAGAAGGAGGAAGTCCTCCCCCAAGCTTAAAATCTACATTGTCCCCAATGGAGAAGGAGGTCGGAGAACGAGAGAAAAGTAAAGTACAGAAATAAAAGACAGAATTGAAAAGCAGGTACTTCCCCGGTTTTATTTTGCAGGGCAAGTTGAGTGATGCCGCTCCTCCATGCCTGTGCTGTGGATCTTCATGAAACGTCGTCCGGCGGACGTTTGGCATGGAAGCAGAACCGTTGGAGAAGGCGATCGCAGAAGTTTCAGCTTGCCGGAGCCAGTCGGGGCAAAAAGTGTAAAAGAAAGAAAACAGAAAAAGATAACTTGGGTTGCCTCCCAAGAGCGCCCTTTGTTTAAAGCGTCGTTTGAGCTCGACGCATCAAAATAAGATTGTCCCAAATATTGTTTTAAAAATAAAGTTCGAATAAATGTCAAAGTTTATGAGTAAAATAATGTTCAGATTAATCAAATGTCAGGACCGGAAAGATAGAGTTAACAGGGTTGAGACTGACATCATCACAGAAATACAGTTTAAGACGCTGACCATTCACTTTGAAAGTACCCTTATCAGGGTGGGAAATTAAAACAGTACCATAAGAAAAGACTTCTAAAACAGTAAAAGGCCCAGACCAACGTGATTTTAATTTACCCGGGAATAAACGTAAACGAGAGTTATAAAGAAGCACTTGGTCGCCTGGCTTAAAGATTTTTGGGTGCCTAAGATGTCGATCGTGTAAACGCTTCGTCCGCTCTTTATAAAGTCTGTTATTTTCATACGCGTAAGAGCGCCACTCGTCGAGTTCGTTAAGTTGAAATTTTCGAAAATCGCCGACAGAGTGGTGGATCGAAGTTTAAAAATCGTAAGGCCCAAAAGGCGCGGTGCTCTAACTCTACGGGTAAATGACACGATTTTCCATAAACCAACCGATATGGCGTACAGCCGAGGGCGGTTTTGTACGCTGTTCGGTAGGCCCATAGAGCATCGTCTAATTTGGCGGACCAGTCTTTTCTAGAAGTTGAAACAGTCTTTTCTAAAATTCTTTTTATTTCTCTATTCACTACTTCGACTTGTCCGTTAGTTTGGGGGTGGTAGGCAGTGGAAAGCTTATGAGTAACGCCATATTTAGTTAGGATTTTTGAAAATTGTGCGTTACAGAAATGGGAACCCCTATCACTAACGATAGCGCGCGGCGTACCGAATCGAGAAAATAATTTTTTGAGGAAATTAACTACGACTCGGGCGTCATTCGTAGGAAGAGCTTGGGCTTCGGCCCAACGTGAAACATAATCAACGGCAACTAAAATATACTTATTCCCGAAGCTAGAAGGAAAAGGGCCGACAAAATCAATCCCCCAGAGGTCGAAAACTTCGCACTCTAGGAAATAATTTTGTGGCATTTCATTTTTATTCGAAATATTCCCCGACCGTTGGCAACTATCACACCTACTCACAAAGGCATGCGCGTCTTTAAACAGGCTGGGCCAGTAAAAACCCGCGCTTAACACTTTGTGAGCGGTGCGAGCAGCTTGATAGTGCCCACCTGTCGGTCCTTCATGCAAATGTTTAATAATATCTAATCCTTCATCAAAGGAAACACACCTCCTGATCACTTGGTCTGCACAGACTTTAAAAAGATGCGGGTCCTCCCAAAAGTAGTTCTTCAATTCAGAAAAGAATTTCTTCTTTTGCTGAGATGAGAACTCTTTTGGGAGCACACGAGCCACTAGATAGTTGGCGATGCGGGCAAACCAAGGAGAAGTAGATGTGTTAATTATGAACAGCTTCTCATCAGGAAAATAGTAATGAAAAGAATTTTCGTCTAATTGCTCGATAAACGGGTTGTCTAGGCGCGAAAGGTGGTCGGCAGCCAAGTTCTCGGCACCGCGCTTATCACGGATCTCTAAGTCAAACTCCTGGAGGAGTAAGACCCAGCGAATCAAGCGAGGCTTGGCATCCGTTTTAGAGAGAAGATATTTGAGGGCCGAGTGGTCCGTAAAAACAATAATTTTCGAAAGAGTAATATAAGGGCGAAATTTGTCAAATGCGAATACTACAGCTAAGAGCTCCTTCTCGGTTGTGGTGTAATTTTCCTGTGCAGATGTGAGAGTTTTACTAGCGTAATAAATGGGGTGGAAGTTTTTGGAAATACGTTGACCTAGTACGGCTCCCACCGCATAACTACTCGCATCACACATTATTTCAAATGGAAGATCCCACACCGGAGCTATCATGATTGGCGCATTAACTAATTTTTCTTTTATTAAATTGAAGGCAGCTAGACAGAGGTCATCAAAGATGAATGGGGCGTCTTTTTCTAAGAGATGGGTAAGGGGCTTGGTGATTTTGGAAAAGTCCTTTATGAAGCGGCGGTAGAAACCCGCATGACCCAGGAAACTTCTTATGGCTTTTATGTTCGTAGGTGGCGGCAGTTTCTCGATAACTTCTATTTTCGCAACGTCTACTTCAATACCCCTTTCAGAAATTTTATGTCCCAAAACTAACCCTTCCCTTACCATAAAATGACATTTTTCCCAATTTAAGGCGAGGTTAGTTTCTTCGCATCGCTCTAAGACTTTTTCAAGGTTCTCTAAGCAACTATCGAAGGAATTCCCGAAGACGGAGAAATCATCCATGAAGACTTCCATAATGCTTTCTACGTACTTTGTCAAAGATGGCGAGCATACATCGTTGGAATGTAGCCGGCGCATTGCACAATCCAAACGGCATTCTTCGGTAGGCGAAGGTGCCGAAGGGACAAGTAAACGTAGTTTTCTCCTGGTCCTCGGGGAGATGGGGATTTGAAGATACCCCGAGAGGCCATCGAGAAAACAATAAAAGCTATGTCCGGAAAGTCGTTCTAAAATTTGATCAATGAACGGCAAGGGGAAGTGATCCTTGCGGGTGGCGTCATTCAACTTACGGTAATCTATACACATTCGCCATCCGGTCACCGTCCGAGTCGGGATTAATTCATTATTTTCATTACTTACGACCGTTATCCCTCCCTTCTTTGGTACTACCTGTACTGGGCTAACCCACTTACTGTCGGATATAGGATAGATAATTCCTGCGTCTAACAATTTCATAACCTCGCCCTTAACTACGTCTTTCATGTTTGGGTTTATACGGCGCTGAGGTTGTATAGAGTTACGAGAATTATCTTCCATTAAGATTTTATGAGTGCAGAAAGATGGGCTTATGCCCTTGATATCAGATATCTGCCAAGCAATAGCTTGGCGATGCTTTTGTAAAATTGAAAGAAGTTTATTTTTTTGTGCATCCGTGAGGTAGGCCGAAATTATGACAGGCAGCTTAGAGTCCTTTTCTAAGAAAGCGTATTGAAGGTGCTCTGGTAGTTCTTTCAGTTCCAAGGTAGGGGGGTCATCATACGAGGTCTTGGAAATTTGTTCTTTTTCAAAAACTATGTCCTCGTACACTTTTTTATATGTAAAATTAAAAGGGGTGTTGCTAGCGGCCATGGAGGCTTCGTGCAGCGATTCAGTTGGAAAAGTAGAAGAGGAACAGAAATCAAAAAATTCTTTTTCAAAATCAGAGGAGCGAGTGGAGGATTCTTCACTTAGGTGTAGAGATTCAGTTGGAAGAGTAGGAGAGGAACAAAAATTGGAAAATTCTTTGTCAAAATCAGAGGTGGGAGAGAAGGATTCTTCACTTATGGTATCCATGAAAAAACAGGAGTCATCATTAGCTAGTGTGTTCTTCATCGAGGGGGTGATAGAGAAAGTTACCTCATCGTCGCCCACTCGAAGGAAGAGCTTACCATTGCTTACATCAATGATAGCTCGGGAGGTGGCAAGGAAGGGTCGGCCAAGGATCAGGGGAACCTCGACGTCTTCTTCGATATCTAAAATGACAAAGTCCACCGGGAAGATGAACTTGTCAACTTTGACTAGGACGTCCTCCACTATTCCTAACGGGTATTTGACTGACCTGTCGGCTAGCTGGATACTCATTCGTGTGGGGTTGAGACTACCAATTCCTAACTTTTTAAACAACGAGAGGGGCATAAGATTAATACTCGCACCTAAGTCGGCTAAAGCGTGTTTGACAAAGAGATCACCAAAGACACACGGGATAGAGAAACTACCCGGGTCACTGATTTTTTTCGGTAATCCGTTTGTCAAAACCGCCGAGCACGCGGCATTTAACGTGACATGAGAAAGGTTCTCTAACTTCTTCTTGTTAGTTAGGAGGTCCTTAAGGTATTTTGCGTACTTCGGCATCTGGGATATGGCTTCGTGGAAAGGCAGATTTACGTGGATTTGCTTAAACATTTCCAAAAAACGGGTGTATTGATCATCCTGTCGTTGTTTATTAAGTTCGGAAGGGTATGGCGGGGATGGATTATTTTTAAAGGTGGGTGGTGGAGTGAATTCTTTTTCTACGATAGGGGTGATAATTTCTTCGGCAGAGGATGGAATTTTTAAAAGGGAACGGAGCTTTGATTTTCAAAAACGGGAGCGGAGCTTTGATTTTTAAAAACGGGAGCGGAGCTTGCCTCGGGTTCTTCACTTACCATACCAGGAACTTTCTTCCCACTCCGAAGAGTTATAGCTTTCGCTTGCTCTCTCGGGTTGGGCTCGGTATTGGAAGGAAGAGACCCTACGGGTCGCTCAGAAATCATTTTAGCGAGCTGTCCTACCTGATTTTCTAAGTTTTTAACACTTCCGGTTAAGGTCCTAATCGTAGCGTCATTAGCATTCATGTATTTTGAAAACACTTCCTCCAAATTTGGAGGTTTTGGAAAACTTTGAGGAGGAGGTGGTGGTGGAGCAGAAAAATCACTTTGCGGTGGCGGGCGCACAGCATTCGATGGATTGCTCCACGAAAAATTCGGATGATTTCTTAACGCAGGATTATAACTATTCGGAAAATTAAAACCAGGAGGATGATAATTCGCAGCAGAAAAATTATTAAAAGCAGTTCTAGGCATATTATTTACATAATCCAAATGTTCAGCGGGAGGAGTTGCAGATTCCCATACCTGAGGGGCGGAGGCAGCAGTCATCTCCGTAATTTTTTTGCTTAATATTTCAACTTGCAGTGCGAGTTGTGAGACGTTGTCCACTTCAAAGAGACCTGCAGGTTTGTTTGGGCGGGACCTAGGCACATTCCACTGGTAAGTGTTCATGGCCATGTCTTCAAACAGCTCAAGAGCTGCTTCCGGGGTCTTATGGTTTAAAGTACCGCCAGAAGCTGCGTCTATCATTTGCTTCGTGCTTTGATTTAGCCCATTATAAAACGTCTGCACCTGCAACCATACAGGCAGAGCGTGATGTGGGCATCGTCTTAATAATTCTTTAAATCTTTCCCAGGTTTCGTAAAGGGTCTCTGAGTCTATTTGTCCAAAGGCAGAAATGTCATTCCTAAGTTTAGCAGTTTTAGCAGGCGGAAAATACTTGGCCAAAAATTTTTCAGTTAATTGCGTCCAAGTAGTTATGCTATTTTTAGGAAGGGTGTTCAGCCACTGCTTAGCCTTAATTCTAAGAGAGAAAGGAAATAATCTTAGCCTAATAGCATCATTTGTGACACCATTTATCTTGAAGGTGTCACAAATCTCAAGAAAGCTGGCTATGTGTGCGTTCGGGTCTTCATCTTGAAGCCCGTCAAATTGCACATACTGCTGCACCATTTGAATTATGCTAGGCTTCAGTTCAAAATTATTATTATTTATTGCAGGGCGAACTATACTCGTTTCTGTACCCTCGAGATTTGGTCGTGCATAATAGGACATAGGCCTTTGCACGACTTCCTCCACGTTGGGTTCTGCCATTCTTAAGGTAGAAAATGACTCGGAATCCTCAACCGGCACTTGGGTAGTAGGGCCTTGAAATCGCGATCTTCTCCGAAGAGTACGCTCAATTTCGTGGTCCAGGTCCAAAGTAACCGACGGACTACCGCGGGTCATACACTAGAAGAAAAGAGGAGAAGCAAGACTAAAAAGTAAAAGAGCTAATGAAGTTGGAAATTTTTTTTTTTGAAATAGATTTTTTTTATATTTTAACTCCCGAACTTCCCAAGGGCTACCCGATGAAGGGTTCGCAAGGTACTAGACAAGATAGTGGCATTTAGAGCCACTTTGCCCTTTTCGAGAGAGTTAGGTGGTGTAGAAAATTTTGTGATGTGGGTTTCTATTACGAATGCTGTAATTAAAATCCAGCCACTTATCTCTGTGCGAGTAGGCGAAAATTAAAAGCTATACTCACGCACTCGACAGAAAATTAAAACACACTCACTCTACAGAAAGTAAACACACTCTACTGAAATAAAGCCTGCCAATGAACTCAAGTGAGTAGGCGGAAAAATAAAATACGCACACTTACTTGAAATAAATCCAGCCAATTAACTCAAGTGAGTAGGCGGAAAAAATAAAATACGCACACTCTACTGAAATAAATCCAGCCAATTAACTCAAGTGAGTAGGCGGAAAAATATAAAATACACACACTTAACAAAATCCAGCCATTTAACTCAAGTGAGTAGGCGGAAAAAATATAAGAAGGAGGCTGAGAAAGAGAAGTGATAAAATTAATATATTCGCGTTTTCAATTTATCAACAAGCGTTGCGTCCCCGGCAACGGCGCCAAAAACTTGATTGTCTCTGAGATATCTGCAAAGAGAAAATACCAAACTAACAATTCATCAAGGCAAGTATACCTATCGAAATGCAGCTAGGGGACACAAGTGTCGTATTGAAATCCGGGAACAGTTGAGTAAGCTTACTCACACGAAATATATTATTTTATCGACGGCAAAATAAGGTTTGGCTAAATGTACTAAAAGAAGAGAACTACTTGTATGAAAAGATAAAGAGAGCTAAAAGAGTGATTAACTTAAGCTTAGTAACGATGAAGGGAAAATGCACTCGATCAGAAATCACCTCGGCAAGAGTGGTTAGAAAAATACGATAAATAAACCTAAGCTAATTAGGGTAAAGGTCCTTGACCGTGGAGGTTCCATGAATATTGACACGCTTCTCTCGAAGGCCGTGCCTAACTGAGTTTTGGAAGGTGCGACCGACTTTCGCCTAAATCGGAGGCCTAAAACTTGCTTTACGCGGTGAACCCCTCTAATGGATTTTACTCCAATCCGGAAGATTTGAACGTCTGCCTCTCTCGAGGGGTGCGAACAACTCCCTTTACTCTTGAGTGCTCATTTCAAACTTTCGGCCTCTCGGCTAGCCCAGAATGAAAGCAAAGGTGGAGAGTATATATCGATAATATACCTCCAACCCGTGATAAATCAAGAGTAATTCAAAGCTAAACCCTAAAAAGAAAAGGTAAGATTCAAAGCATCATAACCTAATCACTCGAACCTCGGATCAATTAGATCGAGTACATGGAGGATTAGTTAATCATGGTGAGGTGGAAGAGGGAGATGAGTAGAAGAAAAATACTGAAAACAGAGCAGGAACGAAAAAGAAAACAACACTTTTTATTAAGAGCAACAGTGATCTTACAGCTTGAAAACCAGAGATTACAAGAACATGAAAAGGAAACTACACTATCATTAGCATCATACTACAGAAAGAAGCTAGGAGCTAATACAGGAAAAGCATAAAGCTAGAGCTACGAACTAGAAATGAAAATACATGCTTAAAAGTTCAGAAAAACAAAGGACAGAACCTCCCCTCTCAAAGAGAAAGTTTTTTTAAAACCCCTGGAGTTGGGCTCTATTTATAGAATTTTTCGGGTCGGGTCACGCCCCCTGTCACGCCCTGGTCGGGCGTGACCCTGGGGCGTGACACATTCGGCTCGACTTTTTCGGGCAGGAATTGAATTCTGACGGGGTTGTTGCGGTACACGCCCACCGGTCATGCCCTGGTAGGGCGTGACCCTGGGGCGTGTTCTTTGCGGCGTGACTTTGGGAGCTGAAATTGAATGCTGGAGGTGACGGGCGGAATTGCTGAAGTACACGCCCATATGTCACGCCCGGGTCAGGCGTGACCCTGGGGCGTGACACTTTCGGTGCGACGGTGGAGCGGGAAAGACGAGCGCGCTGCGGCGATTCCTTGGAACCTGGGGACACGCCTATAGTACACGCCCGTGTCGGGTGTGTCATGGGCGTGACCGAGGGCGTGTACACTAAGTTTCCACGGAATGCAGTTTCGGATCAATTGCTTCATTCCTCTGGGTACACGCCCTAGGTACACGCCCTGGTAGGGCGTGACCTTGGGGCGTGTCACAGCAAACTTCGGCTGAAAGCCGTGAAAACCTGCAAAAAGCAGAAAAAATGCATTAGCGACAAAAATATATACAAAGGGGAATCAAAACAAGTACTTTACAAGACATGATTGGCTTTAAAACCCCGAAAATATCCTAATAAAATTGACTGCAAACGTATTATCATGTGAGCAAAAGACTAGGGGTGGACATGTCTAGCATGCTCATATTTATGCAATGTTATCTGATGTTGGGCTGATGTTGCTGATGGTGGAGGAGAGCTTTTCATCAGTATTTGTGAAGTAGTTTTAAAACAACTATGAAGACCATCCCGATCTCAACTAGGCAGTAGTGTACGATCACGTCTAAAGGGTCAAGTGGTGGAGATTCTTCTCGCAGATCTATGAATGGAGTTTGGGCTTGTTTAGTGCTTGACTCGGTCAGACGTGGTGGAGAAATTTCATGTGCTTCAGAATTGGTCAATTACGAATATGGTCCTTTACGTAGTCCCAAATGAGAATGATTTGATCACTACTACTTCTACTCACTGACTGAATTCCTATATCATCCAAGACATCCTTCATCATACGTTTCTATTTAAGGTATGGGACAGAAAGACTATAAATGCTCATCTCTCGATGGTTACTTTTCATGTACTAGAGAATATATTGTTTGACGTGGAGGATCTCTTATTGGTTCTTATGAGGCATGCCTATCTGCTGAATGATCCAAAGCATTTGTGGTTAAACTCCCTAATACATGGAGGGGAATCATTAATTGAGTGATCTACGAGAATCATGTTATGCCCAACATGGCTCACTACCCTATCGATTGCTGCCCAATTATGCTAGATACCGTATTTATCCGCCTGTCTACCCGGGAGGTAGAATCCTCAACATTGTCAATGTGTCATGTAGGCTCGGCACGAGAGGCTCCTCATGATTATGGCTGTGCAATAGAGCGGGTGAAGAAGAAGGACTCTAATGTGTTAAAGATGATCAAGTTTATGATGAAGACCCTAAAGATTTCTCCATCTAGAGTTGAGAGGGCGGAGTGGGCAACTACAAATGAAGAGCCACTGCTCCGCTAATATCATCGATCCAAGAGATGGAGAGATCAGGAAGAGTAGCACAACTATGAAGCATGTAATAATAAGGAGTGATGATTTAATTTGTTTTGTATAATAAACAGGTATTCAGACAAGTTGACTTTTCTATGACAATCTCCCAACAGTAGCTACTACTGCTAGTGATAGTTTCAGTGTGATGTGTTTGTTACTAACTATTATGGTACTTTATCTTATGTTATTTTATTTTTGAAGTAAGACACCTTGATTATGCTATTTTGTAGAGATATTCCTACTCCACTTGTGGAGATTTGTTAGTAGATAAGGAATTTGGGAAACCATTGAGGACCAAGTGCGGTGGTCCCCTTAGGTACCCAGATGCTTTGAAGATACTTGTGTCGAGGTAGGGAAGATGGTAGCCAAAGTGAACAAATTATGATGGTTCCTTTGGGTAGCCAGATAGTCCTGGTTACTGAATGAGTTCTTGTTTTAATATTTTGATTAGTAGGTCTCCACTTTAACCTTGGTGGAATTTTGATGTACTTGATTAAATTTCATTATTGATTATTTTGAAGATACTTATGATGCTTAGATTGATGGTTCAGGTGGAACTTAGGTTTATTTAGGTTGTTCGTGAATAAAGATTGATTTCGTGACAGATAATTTACATTCCAGATATGCTTGGATTTTGCTCGAGTGTACTGATTTATGGTTTGTAATCTTTTATTCATGATTCCCTTAAGCACGTACTGTAAGACCCCTTTTTTTGCTTTTTAAAACACCGGGGTCTTAGGCCCAGAACCGCCGCTTTGCGATGACACCTTCGCACTCCGGAAAGGTCATCACTACAAAACGCCGATCCTGCCGGCCAAATCGATCATCACTGTAGTAAAATAATAGAATGGCAAGTCCACAGAAAATCACATATATAGTAAATAATCTCCACGAAGGGAGTGTCCACAAATATATCACAAATACTAAATCTTGGGCTTATGCCCAGTTCATCAAGTACTCACTACAAATCTCTCATCATGGAAGCAAACTAATATTACTACTAATGATCAGGACTCACAGTCCCTGTCATCTGAACTCCGGTACTAGACTGCCCGATCTCTAAGTGTGCCAACCTACGGGGCTGCTCCTCCATGCTGTGCTCCGTGGTCCCCTATATTGATGTGGTTCGAAAACCGTTAGTCTAAAAGACTAAGTCCTATCATCCCCCGCCCCTTCCCCCATGGCCCCTAGGCACTGAGCAGGGAGAAGGAAAGGAGAGGACATGAAGGTAGAGAATAGCAAATAAGCAGGTGACAGCGGAACTAATCTAGCAGTTCTACAGTATGTATGGCAGCAAAATAGGTAAGAAAAACTGAATGAGAATGTAACCTTAACTTATATGAAAACACATAAGCTAAGGGATCTTTTGCATGGCTCCTATCGTATAAAAAGTCCCATAACGATTTATACGATAGGGTGTTGATTTTCTAGCAAGCATAATATGTAATATCAAATAAAACCTTTAACTGATAAGCACGTTTGCGCGAACTTATAAACTAAGGGGTCGTCTTGCAGGGCCTATTGTATAGAGCGTCCCATACCACTTATACAATAGGTGTCAGGTTATATGCAATGATTATGCTATGTAATACAATTATGCCATGATATGAACATGAAAGTGCAACTCATCCTCTCGACTCTGTGTACACAGACCTTTAGTTCCCCCTTTCTGGAGCCGAACCTCCCAGGATATCTCCGTAGTGGCAAACAGAAGCGGTTGGTTGGGCCTCACCCACCTCTAAACCCGTAATTGCACTACCAGTCAGACCTATCGTACGCCTCAACGCTGGTGCACAAAGCGGAGCGCCTGTGTACTCTTGCCGGCTAGCGCACCAGACTTTATTTGGCCAAGTGCTAAACCACACTCGCCGAGTCAACGTGTTGGCATCAGTGCATCGACCCTCCAACACCGAAGACCCACCACCTTTTCCTTTATACACATGCAACCTTATGTATCAGCTACCGAGCCAAAGCTCCCCGGATCATCCCGTCCGTCATAAACAATAACCAAGCCAAAGCTTGCCGGGCCAACCTGTCCTGTTAAAATTTCTCAGCGTGGTCACCAAGGTAGCCCAAACGCCAAATTAATATCTTCGGCACTACCCAGTTCTCACGTTGAACCAGCGGAACACCAAGGAACAAGGCTAATCCCAACAAACAATGGAAGCACAAGCAGATCTTTTATTCATTCACTTCTTTACAACACAAGACATACATAGCGAGACATGATTTCGGTAGTATAAACAGCTGTAAATAGAAAGCACCAAAAACTAAGCCGGGCGGACAGCACCGGAGTCCGCCAAGATCGCCGAGGTCGCCGAGGTCGTCGAGTCCGCTGAGATCGCCCGAACTAAGCTGCAATCCACCGAATACCCACGAAGTCCGCCGCAGCCGCGAGGCCGCGCGGACACACCGTTATTCGTCTCCTGTTGAGGCTGAACTGAGGAACACCGCCTACCCGCCTGAAGCCGGCGGACAGGTTATTGAAGCTGGCAAAGTTGAAATAGAGTTGACAAGCCGCAGAGCAACCTCCTGCTGAATCTGCAGAGACCGCACAACTTCCAAGTACTTGACCGAAGTCAAAGCCAAACTCCTGGCTCCTTGAAGCTACTCGCGCGACCTGCACACAGCAAACTGTCAGCCCTGAATCAATCCGCACGGACAGACAAACTGAGACCGCAGCTACTTGCCCAACCCAACTTACTATTCACTCAATTTACTGCAGATGTGCCGGGGGGGGGTCTTATTTATAGGCGAGTTGAGGAGTGTGGTCACCGCCCAAGAGATAGTGACACCGCCCCAGCCCGCGCGATAGAAAAACACCGTCCAACGAGTCCGCAAGGACTTAGCCGGATACCAAGGAAAACCGCCAGGAGCAAGACAACGTTGGCGAACCCACTTCAGTCCGCCTAAGCTATGCGGACAAGGAACCAGCCCGCAAAGCCTCCGACCACTGCAGTACAGCAACCCCCTTCAATGGTTGTCCGCATAAACCCGAGGCAGTCCGCAAGACTCAAGCATCAATCCGCCACAAGTCCATGACCAAAGGCAGATAGCAACAGTCTGCCCGGTCAACAGCGGACTTGGCGGACACGGCGGACACCATGGTCTTGGCACAGAGTGTGACCAAGTCCAAAGCCATCAAAGGCCAATGCGAGCATGGTGGACATAAACTCCCGTCCACCAAACACCCTAGCACAGACCGCCAGCAGTCCGCGAGCTACTCGCACACCTGCCCAACACAGCAGCCACCTCCCGGACTCCACACACCAGTCCTCCAACAACTTCCACAGCAAACACCTGCTATAACACCAGAGCTCGACAAGGCCTCAGCCAAGCTCTAAGCCCAGTCCGTAACAGCCCATACCGCGGACACGCCAGTCCGCAAGCTTCCCGCGGACATGAGCCAAACCGCCAATGTAGAAGCTTGCAACGCGGCCACTGAGCAAAGCACCAGTCCGCAAGCCTCTATCCGCTCAGGCCGCTCCTTGGCTAAACCAAACAGCCAACGCCCTATCCGCAGATACCAGCCGCACAGTCCGCGGACTTCACCGGTGCAACCTTGTAACACCCCCTATCCGTTGCATAGTATATAGCAGTAGGTCCGGCCGGGGCCCGACGCCATATACCACAGACAGACCGGGTGGTTACGTATGGAAACCATCCAACCAATCTCAACGTCCTACACAGAACATTCTAGCGGAAGCAGTTTATAAGAGTTCTAAACAAGAACCCAGCATAGGAGCATGAATGTCCACTAATACCAAAAGGAATGTTATACAAAAATACCCAAAACCGGCCTTAAGGCCTTACAAAGTGTTTCACTTGAAAATTACATGTTTTACAAACCACGGCACGCAGGCCGGTCATACATGAATAAAGCAGTAAACACTTCTACTTGGGCCTTCGAGGGCCAGCTTCGCAAAAAGGGCTTTAGCCCGCTATTGACCGCTTGGTCCAGCTGCACCTGCAAGCAATAATCCACCGCACGGCGGCAAAACAAGGCAACGGTCAGCAATGCTGACCAAATTATAACGATCCCGCCCCCAACTCGGGGCGGCGATGCTCCTTCCCTGCATTTCATTAGCATAAGCGAGCAATGTATATATCCATAGCCATTTCAACACAGACGTTGGCTCGCACGGCCACAAGCCCCGTGCACTCAGGGCACATTCTCGGTGAACCGGTCGATGTCACGTCAATTAAAGCCATTAACATTCCGGACTCACCACCACCACTTAGACGGCCAAACCTATGAGCAATTTGTCTTCTTGGCATGGGTCACGTCAGTTTAAGCCATTGACCGCCGAAGACTCACATCTATGCCAACGGCGAGTGCCACGTAACCTTAGGTCTCTCTAACCCGAACGACATAGAGCGGGTATGGTTCCATCTAACCCGTGCTCACATCGCAACGATAATTTAAGCCATTTGCGCGGGTCAAACTTTCGCCGAGTCCCATTCTACCGCAAGTGAAATAACCACGTTATGTTCAAGTTGGCTCTCAGGCCACCAAGTTGGCAAGATCTCGTATCCGCCCAGTTTTCCGGGTGCACCTTTGGGTTAGTCCCCAAGGCTCCCTGCTGCAATCTACCGCGTAGAAAACCCGAAAAACAACCAATAGCACGGAGTCTTCTCCGGCCTTATGCAATGCAACATCACCGATCCAGACCAACATGTCCGGGTAGGCTTCACACATCATGCCTACGTCTGTTCTCGCATACGGACTTTAAACGACGGGGACTTTACATATCTACCCGAAGGAACGCCTCCAACTCTCCGCAAACTCGCGAGAGCGGGCTTCCTATGCTAGGAAAGAGAGCTATTCGTGCTCAAGATGAGGATCGTTACCCTTGAGTTCCTCTTTGGCGCCATCGAAAAGTAATCGGATAGAAATCACCGCACTTGCGTTGCCTCCGTGGATCCGGAGTCGGCTCGCGATTAGGAGCTCCGAATCTCCTCCAATGGCGTGATCTAGTTCTTCTTCCTCCAATGGCTCTCCTCTTTCTCCAAGGACTAGGAGAGATGATAAGGTATGAAAAGTGAGGTTTTCCAAGTCAACTCACGGGTATATCCTCTTAGGAACAACCCCCAGCCGTTGGATCTCAACCTAAGGAAACGAACGGCTTCGATTCGGGGCTGAAATGCCCAATCTGGACCGAACACGGCCTGGCACACGCCCGTGTCCAGGGCCGTGTGCCGCATTCGCCGTCAAAATCGAATCACCTGGATCCTCACACGGGTATCGAACACGCCCGTGTTCGAGCTGACACGCCAGTGTTCCACCTGACACGGCCGTGTAGCCGGCCGTGTACACCATGATTTTTCCCCAATTTTCAACCCGAGCACTGCACGGGTTCTAGGACACGCCCGTGTCCTTGCCCGTGTCACATTGACACGCCTGGACCCCAGGCCGTGTACACGGGACATTTCGTCGAGGGAAGATCGACGACTTGATGACACGACCTTGGACACGCCTGTGTCCTAGGCCGTGTTCCTTGTCTCGACGATCGTCGAGTGAATCTCGACGACTCCGCGGGACGATCGTCGACACGGATCGACACGCCCTGCGACACGCCCGTGTCGCAGGCCGTGTGCCCATTCTCGACGAATTGTCGAGTATAACTCGACGACTTCACGGCTAAGTGTCGACACGGGTCGACACGCCCTGCGACACGCCCGTGTCGCAGGCCGTGTGCCCACTCTCGACGAATCGTCGAGTGAAACACGACGACTTCGCGGCTAAGTGTCGACACACGCTTGACATGCCCTGGGACACGCCCGTGTCCCAGGCCGTGTGCCTGCTGCCAGAACCCAAACTGGCCCAAAACGTCCCCCTTTGCTCCTTTGAGTTTCGGGGCATTACAACTCTCCCCCTCTTAAAAGAATTTCGCCCACGAAATTACATAAAGGAAAGACATACAAAACCAAAATTTGTACCTGAGCGGAACAACTCCGGATACTCGTCAAGCATAGTCTGCTCTCTCTCCCAGGAGAGCTCCTCACGACCGCAATTGTCCCACCGGACCTTGACCATCCTGATCTCTTTCTTGCGTAGCCGCTTGACCTCCGAGTCCTCAATCCGTACGGGCTTGACTTTTGTCGTTAGCCCACTTTCCACCGGCACTTGATCGACCGCGATCACTTGCGTATGCTCTTGCACCGCCTTCCGAAGCACCGAAATGTGGAATACATCGTGTAAACCACTAAGCTCCACTGAGAGCTTCAACCTATAGGCCGCTTCGCCAACTCGCTCCAGAATCTCAAACGGTCCAAGGTACCTCGGGATTAGCTTTTTCAATCATCGCACCCGCGAGACACCCTTGAACGGCTTGATCTTTAAGTATACATAATCGCCCACAGCGAACTCCACGTTCCTGTGCTTGGCATTATAGTACTTTGCTTGCCGGTCCTGAGCGATGAGCAACCTCTCCCGAATGGTTCTCACCAAAGAAGTAGCATCCTCCACTTCCGATCGCTTATACAACTTTGACTCACCCATTTCTAACCAAGACAACGGCGTGCGACATCTTCTACCATATAGGGCCTCGAAAGGCGCCATCTGAATACTTGCTTGGTAACTGTTGTTGTATGCGAACTCCACCAAATAAAGGTGGTCTTCCCTTTGCTTCCCAAAATCCAAGACACACATGCGGAGCATGTCTTCCATGGTTCTATTGACCCTCTCGGTCTGCCCATCCGTTTGCGGATGGGTGGCTGTGCTGAATTTCAGCTTTGTTCCCAACATTTGTTGCACCAGCCTCCAATCATTGGACGTGAACCGCCCATCTCGGTCACTCACGATGCTGCGGGGCACACCATGAAGCCGTACTATGTAATCCACATAAAGCTTTGCTAACTTCTCCACCAGATCATCCTTCCTATGCGGAATAAAATGTATCACCTTCGTTAATCGATCCACGATCACCCAAATGGCGTCGTTCCCCTTTTTCGACCTTGGCAAACCGTGCACAAAGTCCATAGAGATGTCGTCGAATTTCCACTCCGGAATAGGCAAGGACTTAAGAAATCCTCCCGGCTTTTGGCACTCCGCCTTTACCAAGGCGCAAGTTTGGCACTTCGCCACGTATAGCGCCACATCCTTCTTTAAACCCGGCCACCAAAACAGTTTCTTCACATCACGGTACATCTTTGTGCTCCCCGGGTGAATCGAGTACTTGGTATGGTGTGCCTCGTACCACAACTCCACCCGTAAATTGCCCACACTTGGGACGCACAATCGACCGTCTTTCCAAAGCAATCCGTCCTCCACGACGAATTGGGAATTTGGCCCATCCAGAGCATCTACCATGAACTGCTTCAGCACTTGATTGCTTGTCCATACAAACGATCCCCAACGCCTCCAACTCTCACACCAACCGCTCATCTTGCACCGATAGCCAATGGGCTCGAGTTGGGGCTTGGCGACTCACCGCGTCAGCAACCGCATTCCCTTTATCAGGCGCGTAGTGGATTTTGAATGTATAGTCTCCCAAGAACTCCATCCATCTACGCTGTCGTATATTCAGATCCTTCTGATCAATCAGATGCTTCACGCTCTTGTGACCGGCGTAGAGATCCACTTTCACACCGTATACAATTATGCCTCCATAGCTTCAAGGCAAAACTCACGGCCATACGCTATTACGCTTCCGTGTTGCAGTAGCACGCAACCCAAACCGCTGCCCTACACATCATTAAAAATCTCATTGCCTTCGGTTCCACAAGGCGAAGTCAGCACAGGCGTCGTAGTCAACCGACATTATAACTCCTCAAAAGCTCGCGCGCACTCCGGCGTCCAAAAGAACTTATGCTCCTTCCTCGTCAAAGTAGTGAGAGGTAACGCTATCCGCGAGAAGTTCTCCACGAAGCGCCTATAGTAGCCGACAAGCTCCAGCAAACTCCGGACTTCCGCTTCCGTAGCCAGCTCAGGCCACTCTCGTATCGCAACAATCTTCGCCGGATCCACCGCAATACCCTCTCCACTCACTATATGCCCGAGGAACGCCACTGAGGATAGCCAAAACTCGCACTTCGAGAACTTGGCATACAACTGATTTCTCCTTAGCGTCTTCAACACAAATGAAGATGCTTGAAGTGATCTTCCTCACTTTGCGAGTACACCAAAATATCGTCGATGAAGACGATCACGAAACGGTCCAAGTACTCCCTGAACGTCCTGTTCATCAAATCCATGAACACTGACGGCGTATTAGTCAGCCCAACCGGCATGACCGTAAACTCGTAGCGCCCGTGTCCTGTACTGAACGTTATCTTAGGGATATCACTCTCCCTTATCTATTTAGAGTACGTCGTTGACCCTAACAACTGATCACAAAGATCATCGATCCTTGGGCTTGGGTACTTGCTCTTTTCCGTCAAGTTGTTGACCTCCCGATAATTAATACGCAGCCTCAACCTTCCATCCTTCTTCTTAATAAAGAGGGTCGGTGCGCTACAAGGCGAAGGACTTGGACGCGCATACCCTTGCTCCAACAACTCTTACAGTTGAACTTTCAGCTCCACCATTACTTTAGGCGTTAGCCGATACGGGGATCGTGACACAGCCTTTGCACCTGGCACTAGCTCGATCGTAAAATCTATCTCCCGCTGAGGCGGGGCTCCAGGAAGATCTGCGGGGAACAAATCAGGGTATTCCAATACAACTGAAATACAATCCAACGCGGGCTTCGGCTTTACAACCTCCACTAGTGTACAGAACAGCTCTACACTTGCACAAACCGCCTTCACCACCTGAAGAGCGGCCATCATCGCCTTGCTCGACCTCTTTGAGCTCACAAGGGTCGTCTCACGACTTGCTCCCAAGTTGACTTCCTTGCTACCGCAGTCTATGTAGGCTTGCTGCTCCGAGAGCCAGTCCATGCCAAATATAACGTCGAACTCTACCAACGGAAGTAACGACGCTTGCAGATCGTACTCCTAATTCCCAAACCACAAACTAAGAGCAACGAATTCTACCCTCGCCGAAAGAGCACCATTGGACTATAACGCATCCAATTTATCTCTTACCATCGAAGGAGGTACTCCAAGGCACAATAAAATTTCTAATAAAGGAACGCGAAGCTCCCTAAATGAACGGTGCTCTCGCAGATAAAGTAAAGTCGCAACAAAGCTTAGCACAATAGTCCTAAGCTAATGTGCATAACAAGTATTTAAAGCAAAACTATCTTTAAACCATACCTGCCGTCACGACGACGTGCTTCCACCAGGGTTTTAGGCACTCACGAGCATAATGCCCCGGCTCGCCACAGCTGAAACATGTGCCCGGGGTCTGACCCGTAGTCGCCCCAGAAGTACCAGAAGGAGCTGGAGCAGAAGTCCTATGCTTCTTATACCATTTTCGATATGCCGACTTTGAGGTGTTCGGCACTTTGAATGTCGTTTCCTTTGCACTGACATCCTTGACTGCTCCTGACATAGGTTTCTTACCCTTCCGAGCACCATTCCAACAGTCTCGGGCAAAGTGCCCTTTCTTTCCACAAGTATAACAAGTGTAAGTAGCTTTACTAGTCGATTTCATAACCCCTTTCTCCATCATTCTGCTGGATGCAGCCCTTATGGGTTTGTATAGTTCGATACCATGGTCGCTGGCATCGGGAGGGTCTTCTTCAACTCTGCCTCCAATGATCTAGCTGATTCCAGCAAGGCTCGGAACCCCAATAACTTTGGTCCTAGTAGTAGAACTCGTAACTCGGCACGCAGGCCATTATAAAATCTATCGATTGTAGTTTGCTCGTTATCCAACTCGAAGCATGGGTAGCGACTTATCAGAAGAAATGCTTGCAAATATTCCTCAACCGTGTGCGCTCCCTGCACTAAATGCATATTCAGCTGCTGCCCCAGAGGTCTACCAAAGGTCATCTGCTGCGTCGCGCCCACCGGCGTTGAAGCCACAACAGGGGCGCAGGGTTGTACATTTCCTCCTAGCTGTGCACCCGTCACAGCGAACACCGCTTCTATAATCCTTCTAACGGTTTCATACGAAGGAGGAGGCTCAAACACCTCACCGGGTGCACTATGCTCCTCAGAAACCGGACATTCTGGCTGTCCAGCACCGCTTCGGTCACCTATAGTGGTACAAAACACCGTCAAGCGACCAAATAAAATTGCGAACAGCAATTATAGGAACACGCAGGTTCCTCAAACATGAGTATTTTCATTCCTAAGTGGACATTCATGGGTTCTTTTACCGTTATAACGATGACGCACACAATGTGCTCACCACCCCTTAAAAAGAATTCGTCCACGAATTCAGCTTAAGTCCGACCAAAACCAGTAGTCTGATATCAAATTGTAACACCTCCTATCCGTCGCATAGTATATAGTAGTAGGTCCGGCCGGGGCCCGACGCCATATACCACAGACAGACCGGGTGGTTACGTATGGAAACCATCCAACCAATCTCAACGTCCTACACAGAGCATTCTAGCGGAAGCAGTTTATAAGAGTTGTAAACAAGAACCCAGCATAGGAGCATGAATGTCCACTAATACCAAAAGGAATGTTATACAAAAATACCCAAAACCGGCCTTAAGGCCTTACAAAGTGTTTCACTTGAAAATTACATGTTTTACAAACCACGGCACGCAGGCCGGTCATACATGAATAAAGCAGTAAACACTTCTACTTGGGCCTTCGAGGGCCAGCTTCGCAAAAAGGGCTTTAGCCCGCTATTGACCGCTTGGTCCAGCTGCACCTGCAAGCAATAAACCACCGCACGGTGGCAAAACAAGGCAACGGTCAGCAATGCTGACCAAATTATAACGATCCCGCCCCCAACTCGGGGCGGCGATGCTCCTTCCCTGCATTTCATTAGCATAAGCGAGCAATGTATATATCCATAGCCATTTCAACACAGACGTTGGCTCACACGGCCACACGCCCCGTGCACTCAGGGGACATTCTCGGTGAACCGGTCGATGTCACGTCAATTAAAGCCATTAACATTCCGGACTCACCACCGCCACTTAGACGGCCAAACCTATGAGCAATTTGTCTTCTTGACATGGGTCACGTCAGTTTAAGCCATTAAACGCCGAAGACTCACATCTATGCCAACGGCGAGTGCCACGTAACCTTAGGTCTCTCTAACCCGAACGACATAGAGCGGGTACGGTTCCATCTAACCCGTGCTCACATCGCAATGACAATTTAAGCCATTTGCGCGGGTCAAACTTTCGCTGAGTCCCATTCTACCGCAAGTCACATAACCACGTTATGTTCAAGTTGGCTCTCAGGCCACCAAGTTGGCAAGATCTCGTATCCGCCCAGTTTTCCGGGTGCACCTTTGGGTTAGTCCCCAAGGCTCCCTGCTGCAATCTACCGCGTAGAAAACCCGAAAAACAACCAATAGCACGGAGTCTTCTCCGGCCTTATGCAATGCAACATCACCGATCCAGACCAACATGTCCGGGTAGGCTTCACACATCATGCCTACGTCCGTTCTCGCATACGGACTCTAAACGACGGGGACTTTACATATCTACCCGAAGGAACGCCTCCAACTCTCCGCAAACTCGCGAGAGCGGGCTTCCTATGCTAGGAAAGAGAGCTATTCGTGCTCAAGATGAGGATCGTTACCCTTGAGTTCCTCTTTGGCGCCATCGAAAAGTAATCGGATAGAAATCACCGCACTTGCGTTGCCTCCGTGGATCTGGAGTCGGCTCGCGATTCGGAGCTCCGAAGCTCCTCCAATGGCGGGATCTAGTTCTTCTTCCTCCAATGGCTCTCCTCTTTCTCCAAGGACTTGGAGAGATGATAAGGTATGAAAAGTGAGGTTTTCCAAGTCAACTCACGGGTATATCCTCTCAGGAACAACCCCCAGCCGTTGGATCTCAAGCTAAGGAAACGAACGGCTTCGATTCGGGGCTGAAATGCCCAATCTGGACAGAACACGGCCTGGCACACGCCCGTGTCCAGGGCCGTGTGCCGCATTCGCCGTCAAAATCGAATCACCTGGATCCTCACACGGGTATCGAACACGCCCGTGTTCGAGCTGACACGCCCGTGTTCCACCTAACACGGCCGTGTAGCCGGCCGTGTACACCATGATTTTCCCCCATTTTCAACCCGAGCACTGCACGGGTTCTAGGACACGCCCGTGTCCTTGCCCGTGTCACATTGACACGCCTGGACCCCAGGCCGTGTACACGGGACATTTCGTCGAGGGAAGATCGACGACTTGATGACACGGCCTTGGACACGCCCGTGTCCTAGGCCGTGTTCCTTGTCTCGATGATCGTCGAGTGAATCTCGATGACTCCCCGGGACGATCGTCGACACGGGTCGACACGCCCTGCGACACGCCCGTGTCGTAGGCCGTGTGCCCATTCTCGACGAATCGTCGAGTATAACTCGACGACTTCACGGCTAAGTGTCGACACGGGTCGACACGCCCTGCGACACGCCCGTGTCGCAGGCCGTGTGCCCACTCTCGACGAATCGTCGAGTGAAACACGACGACTTCACGGCTAAGTGTCGACACACGCTTGACACGCCCTGGGACACGCCCGTGTCCCAGGCCGTGTGCCTGCTGCCAGAACCCAAACTGGCCCAAAACGTCCCCCTTTGCTCCTTTGAGTTTCGGGGCGTTACAAACCTGCTCAGAAGAACAGCCGACTTCCACTAGACTTTCCACCAGGCCGCACACAACAGTCCGCCCAATCTGCCTAGTCCGCCAACGCTGTCCGCCCAGGCCGCCCGGCCTGTCCCGTCAACCACTTCCACTTCACAAAATTCAACACTCCCCCATGAAGTGGGAAGTGGTGACCAAGCCCAGCAAGCTGCGCAAGCGCTCAAAGGGACCCTTCGACAGTGGCTTCGTGAAGATGTCAGCAAGATTATCTTCACTCCGAACATGCCCGACCAGCAGAGACCCCTCCAACACCTTCTCCCTGATGAAGTGGTGATCAATCTCTATATGCTTGGTCATGGCGTGACACACTGGATTGTTAACCAGTTTGAGAGCACTCTCATTGTCACCCCGGAGTAAAGTTGGCCCTTGCACTTCTTCATCAACATCCTCTATAAGCCTCCTCAACCAGATGGCTTCCCAAGCAGCCAAGGTCGAAGCCTTATACTCTGCCTCTGTAGATGAGACTGACACTGAGTCCTGCTTCTTGCTACACCACGAGATGTTAGCTGAACCGCAAGTGAACACATAACCTGAAGTAGACCTTCGATCATCCGTATCACCGCCATAGTCAGCATCCGTGTACCCGAGCAACGCAAACTCCGAGTCCCTTCCATAGAGGAGTCCCATGTCAGAAGTCACCTTGACATACTTCAGAATACCATTTGCCGCCACTAGATGAGATTGCCTTGGTTCAGCCATAAACCGACTTACTCGGCCAACATCATAAGCAATGTCCGGCCTTGTAATCGTCAGACAATTCAAGCTCCCAACAAGAGCCCTGAACACCAAGGTATCATGAAGAACCCTTCCCTCATCCGTCGAACCTTCAGCCCAGGTTCCAGTGGAGTAGAGCACTTCTTCGCTTCGCCCATGCCGAACCGCTTCACAATGCGATCTGCATACCCTTTTTGGCTAATGAGAATCCCGCACTCCTTCCTCTCCACTTCAAGACCGAGAAATTGATGAAGCTCTCCCAAGTCTTTCATCTCAAAGCGTATAGCAAGCTCAGCCCTGAGCCTTGCTACTTCCCCCTCCAAATTCCCTGTGATGATCATGTCATCCACATACAGCAGGACCAAGACCTATAGCTCCCCATTCTTCTTGACGAACAAGCTTGAATCTGAGTTGGAAGCAAGGTATCCACAGAATTGCAAGTACTCTGCAATCTTCCCATACCACGCTCTAGGAGCTTGCTTCAACCCGTAGAGAGCTTTCCTGAGTTTGCAGACATAGTCAGGATGCTTTTAAGAGACAAAACCAAGCGGCTGATCCATGAAGATGTCCTTGTCAATCTCTCCGTAAAGAAAGGCATTCTTCATATCGAGTTGCCACAACCTCCATCCCTTGCTAGCAGCCAAGGCGATCACCACTCTTACTGAAGTCATCTTCGCAACTGGACTGAATGTCTCCTCATAGTCTTCTCCATACTGTTTTGAGAATCCTCTAGCGACCAGGTGAGCTTTGAACCTATCAATGCTCCCATCAGCCTTTTTCTTCAACTTATACACCCACTTGTAAGTAACCGGAGTAATGCCATCAACCTTGGGCACAAGGTCCCAGGTTTCATTCTTCTTCAGAGCATCAATCTCTTCTTTCATGGCACCTTCCCACTCCTTCACTCTAGTGGCCTCGTTGAAGGTTGCAGGCTCTCGCTCATCCAGAGGACCTGCAAAGAAGCAGGAGACAAAGCTCACTGTATTCCCATCACAGTACCGAGCCGGTGGCTTAACAACCCTCTTCGATCTCCGAAGGGTCGGCTCCTTGCTCACTGCTTCCGTTGCATCTTCGGGCTCAACTCCTACTTGGGGCAGACATTGAGTAGTGCTCCCCACGCTTCGTGAGCCAGAAGGCTCAGCCTCGGAGTTATAAGCAATAGGAGCTGCTGGTGAAACAGCAAGCTCCTCTTCCAAGCCTTCAGCAGCCACCACCTGTTCTTCATCAACCTTGCTACTTCCGGTTAGCTCAACTGAGCCAGCTCCATATGACGTCAGCTCGTCAAAGACAACGTCTCTTGACACCACGAACGTCTTCGTCACAGGGTCCATGCATTTCCATCCCTTCTTCCGCTCATCGTAGCCCACAAAGACAAGCTTCCTTGCCTTCGCATCCAGCTTAGTCCGTGAAGCATCCGGGACATGCACGTATCAAGTTGAACCGAACACCCTAAGGTGTCCCACACTCAGCTTCTCCTTTAGCAACAACTCAATAGGAGTCTTCATGTTGATAGGGCTGAGTGGCATCCGGTTGATGACATAAGCAGTACAAGACATCCCCTCCGCCCAAAAGGATCTTGAGATATCTTTCGCATGAAGCCAGCATTTGCAGGTCTCCGTCAGATGACGGATCTTCCGCTCCGCTACCCCATTTTGTTGTGGAGTTTGAACACAATTAAGCTCTCGTTGGATCTCGTGCTTCCTTCATAAGTTAGAAAACTCGGAGGAAACAAACTCACCCCCGTTATCAGTTCTATGCTTCTTAATCCGCAAGCCAAGCCGGCCTTCTACCAACTCCTTAAACTCCACAAACAAACGGAACGCTTCCGACTTCTCCTTTAAGAAGTACACCAAGTATACCTTGAGTAGTCATCAACCAAGACAAGCATGTATCTGCTTCCACCAAGGCTGGCAGTAACCGTCGGTCCCAACAGGTCTCCATGAATGAACTCCAATGGTTTCTTGCTCCTTGTTTGTGATTTATCAAACGGAAGGCAATGTGCCTTACCGTATTGACAGCCCGCGCAAACATGCCCATCACCAAAGGAGGACAACTTAGGAAACCCATTCACCAAACTTCTACTAGCCATCGCCTTCAAGTTGTCCATGTCAACATTCCCCAGCCTCTCATGCCAGATAGCAGTGCTATCATTGGCCCTCATACGATCAACATAAGAATTGGTGGCAAGAACAAACAAGTTCTTCACCCTCCTCCCTACATGAGTAACATCAGCCTTCACTGCTGATACGTTGCGAAGGAACCTCACGTCTGTTGGCCCAAACAGAACGTGATAACCAGCGTCCACCGCATTGGTCACCGAGAAGAGGTTTTTCTTCATGCCCGGCATGTGATACACACTCCTTAATGTGAGTGGCCCCTGATCACTACCCAAAGACACGACCCCCTCTTTCTCTACTGCATAAACAGTATTATCAGCAGTGATAATATCTTCATTACCTGAGTAAGCCTGCATGGAGGTGAACTTCGACTTGTCTCCGGTGAGGTGATGACCACACCCAGAGTCCACGATCCACTCGCCGTTAAAGTCCTCAGCAGACAAGGCCCGGACACAAGTGCCTGTCATAAAAGCTCCGCCCCATTCTGCTTCTTCACTTCTTGAGCAAGCTTCCTCCTTTCCCGCAGCATGCCCAGGCTGCAGTTTGACCTTGCAGTCCTGCTTGAAGTGACCTAGCTGATGACACCAGTAGCACTTCAAGTTCTTCTTCCAGTCCTTAGGAGCATTGCTCCTCTCCGACTGATATGAAGTTGAAGTCTCCTTCTCACCAGCGAACTGCACCTTCTTCTTCTTCTTCCCTTCCCATCCTTTATTCTTGCCTGAGAAGAGAGCTCCGCTGCCTTCCTGATTAAGGTTCACTCCAGCCATTTGCCTTGCTAAGCTCTCCTGCGATGCAAGCAGATTCTCCAGCTCCAGCAAAGACGGCTGAGTAGCCCACCCTTGAACAGATGTCACAAAGGCCAGATACTCCATCCGCAAACCACGGATTATGTGCCTTTTCATCTTCGCCTCAGAGATAGGCTCATTAGGATCCAGTGCTGACAGCTCAGCACACAAGCTCTTCATCTTTAAGAAGTACTTCGAGATGGAAAGGTCTCCCTGAGTTGCCCTGGCCAACTTATTCTCCAGGAACTGAAGCCGCGCCACCTTCTTCCTATTGAACAACTCATCAATGGTTGTCCAAATATCAGCAGCCAACTCACATCCAACGATGTGATCAAACAGTTCCGGAGACACGACCCTCTTCAGAATGAACTCCGCCTTAGCATTTGTTCTTCTCCAGAGCCTAACCTGCTCAGCAGTACCGAACGCAGCAGTCACTTCCTGTCTCTCGTCACCACCGACGACTTCCCACAGCTCCTCGCCAAGAAGATAACTCTTCATGCACGACTTCCACTTCTTAAAGTTAGTCGGCGTTAAGAGTTCAATGTCAAGACCCCTTGCAAAGCTCCCTTCCATTGCAACAACACCTGTTGGCAGCCTTTCAGAAGCTCCGAGCAACAACGCAGGTTGATCACCACTCAAGCCCTGAGTAACAACACTGGTTGACTACCGCTCACGCAACTGAACCTCACTCTGATACCATGTTAAAATTTCTCAGCGTGGTCAGTAAGGTAGCCCAAACACCAAATTAATATCTTCGGCACTACCCAGTTCTCACGTTGAATCAGCGGAACACCAAGGAACAAGGCTAATCCCAACAAATAATGGAAGCACAAGCAGATCTTTTATTCATTCACTTCTTTACAACACGAGGCATATATAGCGAGACATGATTTCGCTATTATAAATAGATGTAAACAGAAAGCACCAAAAACCAAGCTGGGAGGACAGCACCGGAGTCCGCCGAGGTCGCCGAGTCCGCTGAGATCGCCCGAACTAAGCTGTAATCCGCCGAATACCCACGAAGTCCGCCGAAGCCGCGAGGCCGCGCGGACACACCGTTATTCGTCTCATGCTGAGGCTAAACTGAAGAACACTGCCTACCCGCCTGAAGCCGGCGGACAGGTTATTGAAGCTGGCAAAGTTTAAACAGAGTTGACAAGCCGCAGAGCGACCAGCTGCTGAATTTGCAGAGACCGCACAACTTCGAAGTACTTGACCGAAGTCAAAGCCAAACTCCTGGCTCCTTGAAGCTACCCGCGCGACCTGCACACATCAAACCGTCAGCCCTGAATCAATCCGCGCGGACAGACAAACTGAGACCGCAGCTCCTTGCCCAACCCAACTTGTTGTTCACTCAAGTTACTGTAGATGTGCCCGGGGGGTCCTATTTATAGGCGAGGTGAGGAGTGTGGTCACCACCCAAGAGATAGCGACACCGCCCCAGCCCGCACGATAGCAAAACACCGTCCGCCGAGTCCGCAAGGACTTATCCGGATATCAAGGAAAACCGCCAGTAGCAAGACAACGTTGGCGAACCCACTTCAGTCCGCCTAAGCTATGAGGACAAGGCACCAGCCCTCAAAGCCTCCGACCACTGCAGGACAGCAACCCCCTTCAATGGCTGTCCATATAAACTCGAGGCAGTCCGTAAGACTCAAGCCTCAATCTGCCACAAGTCCATGACCAAAGGCAGATAGCAACAGTCCGCCCGGTCAACAGCGGACTTGGCGGACATGACGGACACCATGGTCTTGGCACAGAGTGTGACCAAGTCCAAAGCCATCAAAGGCCAATGCGAGCATGACAGACATAAACTCCCGTCCGCCAAACACCCTAGCACATACCGCCAGCAGTCCGCGAGCTACTCGCACACCTGCCTAACACAGCAACCACCTCCCGGACTCCACACACCAGTCCGCCAACGACCTCCACAGCAAACACCTACTGTAAAACCAGAGCTCGACAAGGCCTCAGCCAAGCTCTAAGCCCAGTCCGCAACAGCCCATACCGCGGACACGCCAGTCCGCAAGCTTCCCGCGGACATGAGCCAAACCGCCAATGCACAAGCTTGCGACGCGGCCACTGAGCAAAGCACCAGTCCGCAAGCCTCTATCCGCTCAGGCTGCTCCTTGGCTAAACCAAACAGCCAATGCCCTATCCGCAGATACCAGCCGCAGTGTCCGCGGACTTCACCCGTGCAACCCGCTCAGAAGAACAGCCGGCTTACACTAGACTTTCCACCAGGCCGCAAACAACAGTCTCCCCAGTCCGCCTAGTCTGCCAACGTTGTTCGCCCAGGCCGCCCTGCCTGTCCCGTCAACCACTTCCACTTCACAAAATTCAACATGCCCATCACAAACCATTACCGAGCTAAAGCTCGCCGGGCTAACCTGCCCTTTTACCAAACCACTGGGCTTACTTCCCGAGTGACCCAACCTATCTCCCCGAGTCATCGAGGTGTGAGAAAGTGAAACCCTATACTTACTAGCTACCCTTAAATGTTGTGTTCGATATAACCCGAGTGCAATTGACACTTCCTCCCTACGGGAAAGATGATCTTTCGTCGATCCCGGGGCACCGCCTAACTCTAGCCAATCCATCCCTCTACTCATCCTACTACCAATAATGAACTTATTTTTATCTATCCAAACCAGCTGACCACTAATCCCAAGGCATGCATCAAATTATACTCCAACATAATTTCTGTAATTTTTTTAATATATGCAGACCACTTAAGCTATATGACCCGTAAAATGGGAGGTACAACAAATAATCATCCAGTACTCCTATAATAATTATTGGAGGGAGATTATGAGCTTTGTGTTCTAAATCCAGAATTTAACAATTTTTCTATTTATCTGATAATTTATTTAATTAATTTAGTAGCCAAAAATCCCATGTTTGGACATGAAGTACCAATTTCAGATAAGATAATATTCCACAAAATTTTTGTTAAATACAATATGAATATATAACGCAAAATCCAGAGCCTCAAAAGTTTTCATTAAGGTTTAACCCCTTAATTTTAATTTCAAATATATCCCATAATAATTCATTTTAAGAGAATTTACAGCATTAATAATTCCAAAAATTTAGAGAAAATTCATGGATGATTGTAAGGGCATATAAGTAATCTAGATCAAGTTTCACAATTTATCATTGAATAATAAAGTCTATATTTGATTTTCTCATAATATTCCAAGTTAAGGGGTTAGTGAACAAAGTATAACAATTATCAATCTAAAAATTCCAAATAAATTCCCATATGAGCATACTGAACTAGGACCACTAATTCTCAAGATTCATAATTTGTCAATAAGTATTGAGCTCTGTAAGAAATATTTAGCAAGTTCCCAAATATTTGAGGTTGTGAAGTAGGTACCCTAATCATGTATCCAAAAATTCCATTAAAATTCACATATTATTAGTATGGTCTAAACCTCCCTCTTCCAAATTTTCATGATTGTTTTAAGAATCTTGCTAACCTATTCCAGCTCCACAATATTTGTGCTCGAGGTTAGGGTTAGGGTTTTGTGGGCACCGCCCTTCCCAAAATCCCTTATTATTTTTACCAGAGGGTTTTATCTATCCTAGTATCCTCCCTACAAAATTTCAAGATCATTCAAGGTGTTTTGACGTCATACCTTTCACAAGGCACAAAAAGCCCTTCCTAAGGGTATGACCTTAGATCTTAGGGCAAACCAATTCCAATCTACCCCATCTTCCATGATAAGGTGCAAGAAGCCATGCCAAGATAGTGGCCCCAATCCCAACCTCTGTTGAGGTGATTTGGACACTCAAAACAAAAAATACACCTTTTGACCAAAATACCCCTTTTAGGGCAAAGCTAGGGTTTGCATGATTTCGGTTCAAACCACCTCCAAATGTGATGAAATTTTAACCAGATATTGATATTGACCTTAAGCACCTCTCACCAAAATTTGGGTGAGTTTGGAGGTCCTTTGGCTCTTAAATTAATTAAACCTAGATAAATTAAATATTTTCCAAAACTATAGATAAATTGTCCCCAAAAATTCCCATCTTTGGGCCAAGGATGAAGTGTGGGCACTCAGTTTAATGTCTGCCTAGCCATAGGTGTAAGTCCCACCAAAATGAATGCCCTGGTCAAACCAGGCACCCAAATTGGTTCAAATAAATTTTGCTATAAAATAGACTCTCCAGGCTACACTTTGCACGTTGATGACTTTTTATGAAATAGCCTCCATATATTTTTAAAAATTAAAAACATTAAATGCATTCTGTGTGACAGAAATCATTAAAAATGAAATTATAAACCTATAGTTTAATATCATTTACATCACGAATCTTGGCGCAAAGTGGACGGGATCCCTTCATCTTCCCCGTTCAGCCAACGGTCCCGATAGGATTTTCCTGGAGCTTATTCCAGCGGCTGTCGCCGGCGATCCGGCCACCTCCCCGGCCGGTCACCACCACCACCTTCGTTGAGGTGGTGGCCATCGCCAGGAGGCGGCACAGCCGCCGGAGGGCCGTTTTCCGGCGAACCCGACAAGCTAAATTTCACGGAAAAACCAGGGATTTTTCAACTTGGATCGGGCTCAATTGAGCCCGAACCTTGGCCCTAACGATTGCTATGAACTAATCATGGATGAAGGAGTGGAGGAGGACCTTGCTGGGCGGCTGTAGCCTTGCCAATCGCCGGGAAGCAATTTTATTGGTGGTGTTTGTCGGATTTCTGCAACTGTACAGTGGAACTGCTTGGCTCCTCAGATAAGTGGTGGGAATGACTCCTTGGAGTCCAGTGAGACTTTTAAAAGGATGAAATAAGGTGTTAGGTGGCTGTAGGAGACCTTGCCATTATTGGCCTTAGTCAACAATGTCAGCCGTGGTTGGTAGGGGATGAAGCTTGGCTCCAACCAGTCAAGGATTAGCTGGTTGAATTGGCGATGCCTTCCTTGTCCTAGAGCAATGAATGGGAGGTTGGGGAAGGGGAAGGAGGAGCCCAAAGTCTTCCTCCATTATTTTCCTTCATTTTTTATCTCTTTCCTTTGGTGACTTTTCTCTCTCCTACACACCAAGCTGAATTTGACTCCTACCTAACCCAATGGCAGCCCACATGTTCATTTCATCAATCAATGCAAGGTTAGCCCAAGTGAATTGGGCTTGAGCTTGAGTTAGCCCATTTGGGCTAGCTTGACCTAAACCTTGACTAGGGTTGACTTTGGTCAATTTTCTCTTTGGGGTTGCCCCTAATGGGTCCTTGGTGACCCATTGGCCTCTCACTAGGGTTATGAAGTTATGTGTGGGGTCCACTTGGCTAAGGTAACTTCAACTGGCCCTTGTGCAGGTTAGTTTGACCCATTTAGGGTTAGAGTTTACTTTGGTCAACTTAACCATTTGGACTGCCCTCCATGGGTCCTTAGTGACCCATGGATCCCACTTTAGGTCTAGAAAGTGCTTGGTAGGGTTAGTTGGGCTTTACTAGGGTACACTGCCCTTAGTTTGGGCACCTTGCTCACTTTTAGGCTTATGGTGGTTCTAGGTCAAATTGGCAACTTTGGGTTGACTCTAATGGACCCTTAAGGCTATAGTGGACCCTCTAATAGGTTAGTGATGTTGTGGTGGGGTTATGGAGTCATGGTGAAGCCCTAAGGTCAAACCCTAGGTTTTGTGATGAGGTTGTGCCATAGGAAGACAAATGTGATTCTCACCTTGGCCTTCTATCACTTATCCCTTTTTATTAGCTTCCTAGGATTTTGTCATGACCTAGTTATGGCCAAAACCACTCTTAGGGGTCTAGTTGGAAATGAGACGTTATAAATCCCAATAAACAAAACAAATATTTCGTCCCTGAAATCAAGGTTAAGCCTACGGGAATTTCTATCGAAGAAAAGGAAACTTATAACATCCCATAAGAAGTGAAAGATTACATCTCGATGCCATGTTTGCCAAGTGGGGTTTAAAGGGAAACCTAAATCTATGACCAATTTGCCCAATTATCAAAGCCAAGATCCCAATAAACAAAAGATTAGCCTCTCCTCTTCCTAGAGCAGCCCTACTAGTTTAAAACAGGAAAGTAAATTGAACATCTTGAAAGGTTGTGAGGTATACCTGACTGAAAAACTCTGGATACTTTTGTCGCATCAGGTCCAGTGGTTCCCAGGTATGCTCCTCCTGGCCGTGGTTTCTCCACAAAACCTTGACTAACGGAACCTTCTTGCGACGCAAGATCCGTACTCCTCTGTCATCGATCCGAACCGGCTCCAAGTGAACTGACCGGTCTGAAGCTACCGCTCCATATGTGGTCAAAATCTACTGCTTCGGGCATAGTAAATCCCTCCTAAGAGAAGATATATGGAACACGTCGTGTAAACCTGCCATTTCCGGTGGCAACTCCAGCCTGTAAGCTAGGGGTCCGATCCGCTGCAGGATCCTGTAAGGGCCCATATACCTAGGGCTGAGCTTCTTCTTCCGACCGCGCACCCGTGAAACTCCGTGCATGGGCCGGATCTTCAAGAAAATCCGGTCTCCCACCTGAAACTCTACCTGACGGTGCCGGGCGTCGTAATACTTAGCCTGTCGGCTCTGCGCTTCCAGTATTTTGTCTCATACTAGTCTTACCTGAGCCTTGGTGTCTTCAACAAAATCCGATCCCAATGCATTCGGATCCTCGTCCTGAATCCATGAAAGCGGAGTACTACATCTCCTTTTGTACAAGGCTTCATAAGGAGCCATCCCTATGCTGGAATGGTAGCTGTTGTTATAGAAGAACTCGACCAGTGGTAAAAGCTTCTCCCAAGGTTCGTTTCGATCCAGAATACATAGCCTTAGGAGGTCCTCCAATGTCCGGTTGGTGCATTCCGTCTGCCCATCCATCTGGGGATGAAATGTTGTGCTGAAGGTCAGCCGCGTGCCTAAGTAAGCCTGCACGGATCTCCACTTCCTGGATGTGAACCGACCATCCCGATCTGGCACAATCATCCTGGGCACCCCGTGGTAACGAATGAACTGCTCTACGAATCTCTGCACTAGTACCCCAACCGAGTCATCTTTTCTGATCGGAATGAATCTAGCCACCTTCGTCAACCGATCGAAGATGACCCAAATCGAATCGTTTCCCGTCCGTGATCGGGGAAGGCCATGAATGAAATCCATCGCGATGTCCTCAAATTTCCACTCCGGCAACAAAAGTGGCTGTAGCAATCCTGCGGGGTTTCTGCACTCCGCCTTCACCAGTTGGCATGCCACACAATGAGTCACGAAGTCTGTAATGTCCTTCTTCATCCCCAGCCAGAACATCGTCTTCTTCAAGTCTGCCGTCATCTTGGTGATCCCCGTGTGTATAGAATATCTGCTATAATGTGCTTCGCCATGATGTCCTCCCGAATTTGACCTCCTGTGGGTATATAGACCATGCCTCTAAAATATAGCAATACATCTCTCAGTGAATAATCTCCCGTCGAACCCTCCTCCAAGGCTTGGAATATCGGCTCTGCCCATGCATCTGTCTTCTGTCCGTCCCGGATGCGGTCCCGAATATCATCTATGGCAACCATCGATGCAAGATACTACATGTACAACTCTAGATCATTCTCAGACACTAGGGATATCTGCATATCTCTGAAAGACCAGACTAACTCCATGGACATCAGTTGTGGTCCCTTCCCTGAGGTATCTCCTCTCCGGCTCAGAGCATCTGCCACCACATTCGCCTTCCCGGGATGGTAGTGCATGGTTACTGTAATCCAACAGGAACTCCACCCAACGTCTATGTCTGATGTTGAGTTCCTTCTGTGTGTCCACATATTTCAAATTTTTATGATCTGAGAAGATGTCACAGTGAACCCCGTAGAGGTAGTGTCGCCAAATCTTCAGAGCAAAGATCACTACACCCATCTCCAGATCATGCACCAGATAGTTTCTTCTCATGTATCTTCAGCTGTCGGGAGGCATAGGCTATTACATGCCCGTTCTGCATCAGAACGTCACCCATCCCATGGTAGGAGGCATCCGTGTACACCTGGAATCCCTCCATTCCCAACGGAAGAGCGAGAATGGGAGCCGAGGTAAGCCGACCCTTCAACTCCACAAAGGCCGCCTCGCACTGTGGCGTCAAATGAAATGGGATTTTTTCTTCGTCAGCGGGATTGTAAGATGGAGTGCAATCAGGGAGAATCCTTCGACGAACTTCCGGT